>SNVD02004286.1:0-165000 GCA_013180625.2 Boswellia sacra | reverse complement strand
TATTATTATTTTTTTAAATTGATTAGTATCATATTTGTGGGTTTTTAAGTGACATGTATAGTTAATAACATATTTGTGAATTTGACCAACTCACAAATATTGAATATATGTTAGTGCCATATTTGTATGCTAACAAACTCACAATTAATCCATACTTGTGGGCTACTATCCCACAAGAATGAACATTTTTCTAGTAGTGGATGCGTAGGATTGTTGAAAATACAAATGGACATCTGATAAAGAATAAAAAAATTCTCCTATCTAATGAAACTATTTGTATTGCTTATTCACAAGGAAAATTGATTATTAGGCCATCTTCTGCTGAGATTGGTCTTGAATCCCCATCATTTTTTCAAAGTATTCAAAGGGATATATGTGGACCCATTCATCTACCTAGTGGACCATTTCATTACTTCATGGTCCTAATTGATGCTTCTACATGATGGTCTTATGTTTCTTTATTGTCAAGTAAAAATGTTGCATTTGCTAGACTATCGGTTAAAATCATTAAATTACAGACACTTTTTTCAGATCATTATATTAAATCAATACGCTAGATAATGTTGGTGAATTTACATCAAAATCATTTGCTAATTACTTACATCCATTGGAATTTATGTTTATCACCTTGTTCCACATGTCCATACCTAAGCTAGTTTAGCATAATCACTTATAAAGTGACTATAGATAATTGCACGTAATTTATTGTTAAGAACGCAATTGCCAACTTTTGGCTGGGGCAATGCTATTTTGCATGCTACATCATTAATCAGATTAAGGCCCACTTCTTATCATGAGTATTCACCATTATAATTTGTACTTGGCTAAAAGCCCAATATATCTCATTTAAGAACTTTTGGTTGTGCCGTGCAAGTTCCCATTGCTCCCTTGAAGATGACAAAAATGGGGCCTCAATGTCGATTGGGGATTTATGTGGATTATAATTCTCCTTCTATTAGTAGATATTTTAAACCTACAACAAGTGATCTTTTCACCGCATGATTTGGGGATTGTCATTTTGATGAGATAGTTTTCTCATGTTTAAGGGAACAGAAAATACCTCATAAAGTTAGGCATACGCATTTTGAAGTAAGGCAAGAACTTTCTTGGAATGTAGAAACATTGTCTCATCTTGATCATTCCACATCTCAATATGAAAATGAAGTGCGAAGGATAATATATATTTAGAATATTGCTAATCAGATTTCGAATGGTTTTACTGATGCAACTAAGATAACAAAATCACATATATAAGCTGCAAATGCACCGGCATGAATAGATATCCCTATTGAGCAAACTCCCCTAGTAACAATGAATAACCAATCTGTCACATGCCTAAAGCATGGCAGACCACTTGGATTAAAGGATGTTATCCCTCGAAAAATAAAAGCGGTAAATATTAGTCTCAATAAAAATAATGTCAGACTAAATATTTCGCATTTTCCAATTTATCTCCTAAAGAGATAAATGTCTCTAATGAAACATGTGCCTTTGAAGAGGTACAAGCTATTAATGAGGAGTGTGCCCATTAGATGACACATAAAAAAGAGAAAATTTCTATTAATTATACTAGAAAAATGTGGAATTGTGATGAAATTGTTATCGACGACATATTTTCATTTGCAGTAGCCACTAATATTATGAATGATGATTTCAAACCATATTCAATGGATGAATATAAGCAAAAGGCATGATTGGCCTAAATGAAAGAAGCAATTCAATCAGAATTAGCTTCCTTGGCTAAACATGACGTTTTTGGACCTGTAGTTTGAATGCCAACTAATGTAAAACCTGTTGGATATAAAAGTGTGTTTACGAGAAAAAGAAATGAGAACAACGAGATTGTCAAATATAAAGCTTGTTTAGTGGCTCAAGGTTTTTCTCAAAGATCGGGTATTAATTTTGATGAAACTTACGCTCCGGTAATGGATACAATCACTTTTAGACATTTGATGAGTTTGGCGGTCTCAAAAAAACTTCACATATGTCTTATGCATGTGGTTGCTACTTACTTATATGGTAAATTAGATTCTTACATATATATAAATCTTCCTAAAAGATTTCAATTACTTCAAACAATTAAAACACAACCAAGAAGCACTTATTCACTCAAATTACAAATATCCCTAAATGGATTAAAACAATCAAGGCCAATGTGATTCAATCACGTTAGTGAATAGTTGATCAAATAGATATACATTAATGATCCTATATGCCCTTATGCGTTTATAAAGAAGTTAGAATTTGATTTTGCTATTATAGCAATACATGTCGATGACATGAATCTAATTAGAACTCCTAAAGAGATCTAGAATGCTACCGAATATTTGAAAAGAGAATTTGAAATGAAAGACTTGGAAAAAATAAAATACTATCTTGGCCTGTAGATTGAGCATAGTTCAACCGATATACTTGTTCATCAGTCAGCATATGTAGAAAAGATTTTAAAACGGTTCAATATAGATAAAGCTCATTCGTTGAGTACGCCAATGGTGGTTCGATCCCTTAATCCCAAAAAGGATATATTCTGTCCTAAAGAGGATGATGAACATTAGGCCTGACAAATTCTATACAACCTGTTAACACGACATGAACCCATTCGATAAAAATATGTTTTGGATCTAATACTATCGGATTTGATCGTTAATGGGCTAACACGATAAAACTCGTTTGATATCGGACCGTATTTGGGTTTATACTATAAAAAACCGTTTTATCCGTTTAACCCGTTAATATTAAGGATAATATAGTAAATTTATTTATGATACATAAAAAATATAATAAAATATAACAAATACTAATTTATAACTATATTTAACCTAATTAAAATTATTCTAATACAATTACGTCATCTTTTTTTTATGCGTGTATGAGTATGAAATTTTGATAAGAAATATAAATAAGAAACTTATAAAATGTTCTATTTAATTTTCAGAAATCATTCAATAATTGGACATTATCAATTATTTATCTTAAATACATTTTAGATGGATATTTAAATGATGTTAGATACAAAATTTTGTTTATAATTTCGTATTATATTAAATTTGGATATTTCGATAGATTTCAAAATATTTTTTAGATTTTAAATTTATAAACTATTGGTTGTATTATTTATTTAGAATTTATACAAATCATGTTACACATATTGTTGTCTAATTTGAAAATAAAAAAAAAAGGTTAAATGGGTTAGATTAGGGTAACACGTTAAGTTAACAGTCGGGTTTGGGTTTATAGATTTAGACCCAATAAGTTAATGGGTCAGATTTGGATTAACATAATTTAACACGACACAATTACGAAACGATATGAAACCGCTCTAACACGACTCATTGCCAAGTCTAATGAACATATACTTAGTCAAGAAGTACCGTATTTGAATGCTATAGGTGTATTAACTTATTTGGCACAACGTAGCAGGCCAGATATTATGTTTGCAATAAATTTATTAGCAAGATTTAGTTCTGCAACTAGTAGACGGCGTTGGAATAGGATTAAACATATTTTTTGTTATCTTCGAGGAACCACAGATTTAGGACTATTCTTTTCACATGAGCTTCCTAAAAATCATGGTTTAGTTGGATATGCTGATGCTGATTATTTATTTGATCCCCATAGAGCTTGATCTCAAACTAGATATGTTTTTATCTATAACGGCACTATAATTTCATGGCGTTCTAAAAAGCAAACTTTGGTTGCTATTTCTTCTAATCATTCCGAAATCTTTACATTGCATGAAGCCAACTGGGAATGTGAAGGGTTACGATCTGTTATTCAACACATTCAGAATTCATGCAGATTCTCTCTTACAATAGATCCTCCAACAATTATATATGAAGATAATGCAGCTTGTATAGCGCAAATTAGATGAGGGTATATCAAGGGAGATCATACCAAATATATTTCTCCAAAGTTCTTCTACACCCATGAACTTCAAAAAAGTAGAAAAATTGATGTCAAACAGATCCGCTTCAATAATAATCTTGTAGATTTATTTACTAAGACATTGCCGACATCAACATTTAAGAAACTAGTATACAGCATTGGCATGCGACGGCTCAGCAAGCAACCAAGTTTATAAAGAATATTGATTGGTTGAAATGATCAAGAAGAGTTGTCACCAGGGAGAGTATTTTGGTTATTTATATGCACTGTACTCTTTTTCCCTTAGCAAGGTTTTTTTTATATTGGGTTTTACTGACAAGGTTTTTAAAGAGACAATAAAGCACGTCCATGTCACTTATGATATAATTATATTTCATTGTTGAGTTTTTTATCCCATTAGATTTTTTCTTAGCAAAGTCAGATATAATTATAATTATCCTAAGATAGTAAAATGTCTAAAGGGAGAGTGCCGTGAAATATTAAATATTTTACAAAGTATTAAATGTTTTTCCTGTTTATGGTTAAAGTAAATATCCATCTTATAGATTTCGGTAATTTGACATGCTAATATATATATATATATATACACACACACATATATATCTCACTGCTCTTCCATTCTTGTTACATAAAGAAAGAAATAGCAACATCTACTTTTATATTTTTCTATCTCTCTTGTCCTGTCTTGCCTCCTTGCCTTGACTTCCATCTTCATCTTATCTTCCACCACTTTATCTTTATCTCTTCTCTTTCTTGCCTCTAGTTTCTCCTCCATTAATTGCTTCTATTTCTACACGCCACCTTCTTCTCTATTAATTATCAAGAAACACATCACATAAACAAAGTCATCACATTATTTTATATTATATATACCTAAACTATTAAACAAACTTCAATTTCTAAATAAGTCATAAATTCTAGTGTTGGACCTATGATCATCCCATAAAGGTTTTATAAATTTATTTATTATACCCGTTTTGTGCACTATTTTTTGTCACCAAAACTTGGAAAAAAAAAAAAGAAAGAAAGAAATAAACAAGAAACTCTCGAATGTTTTCAAACATGTATCCAATCAGCGCCTATTGCATGTCGTGAAAGCAATGTATTGATTAACGTTGACTAGGTCCGGGCTAGCATAATAATCTGATTAAACTTTGAAATTATATATATCAATCATAATGATCATGTCATTATATGTCATTAATGTCAAAAAGGATTTTGAGCAAAAAAAAAATATTTACAATATATTAATAAAATTTTTAAGAAATAAAAATTAAAATAAACAAGGTGATAGTTGCATTATTCGTTATATTATCTAAGATTATTAGTTCGAATTTGTTCAAACACCCGATGGATGCAGCTTCTGTGTCTAAACGTAATGTGGTGATTAGTGATTCTCAGACCAACATGTAATTATAATCTAATTAAATTAACTTAATCTAAAATTATATATACATGATTGGCATGTTTTAATACATATTTGTGATATAAATTTCAGCCATTCATTTCAAATTATACAAAGAATTCATCAATAAATGATATCATTAAATACATTTTTTTCTTTTTAATTTAGATCTCAATAATTTGGTGAAATAAGATATATATATGGTTGAAAATTTATATCAAAATTTTGCAAATCAATTAGTTTTCAACAAGAGCTGTGCTGTTAATTATGGTTAGCTAAAAACCCAAATCATATTTAAGCGTTAGATATTTTGCAGTAAAAGATCTTGCTTAATATATTAAATTATGTTAGGAAAATTTAACTTTTGAGGTTAATGTAGATTTTATATTTGAAACAATATTTTATTTTTCGGTTGTATTGTCCATGCTTTTATTAAAAATATTATGGCTTAGGAGTTGCAAAAAATTTAATTTGTAACTTACTTAGTTAAGAGACTACTATATAAAGGAGTCTCAAAGGTTCTAACATCGATATGATATATTTTAAGTATATTATGATTTTGAGCAACTCCAACACATGAAGACAGGTTATTTTCTTTCGATGATCGTGCTCATTGAGAAGATAGGCTGTGAGCACTAGGTTGTATCTTGGAGCCCTTGAGTATCGATTATAACCCGCACAAGAGGAGGACTTTTTGGCTTTATGACAATACCTTTGACATACCTCCTAAGTGCTCAGGTCACATATTTCTTACTCTATCTCTTTGTTTATTTTAATTATTTAATATATTATTATGTTAATCTAATTTATATTTTATTATTTTTTAATATATTATTATTTGACTATATTATTTAAATTTATTATAAATATTTTCAACAATAAACTTTTGAAATTCCAGCTAAATAGCCTTGATTCCCGGGAGCTATATATTTTTCTCAAGAATAGTTCTCGTGCTTATTCCGTTCACTTCTATTTTGACAAATTAAGGCATCTCTGCAATTGGATTAAAATAAGAGAAGAAATTAGTTAGATGTGGCTGCTAATTCAACGTAATAGAAGTTAATACCATAAATTATAGCTAGCCGCCGGCTGCGACTTCATATTTAATTTCAACCTTAATAGTAACGTGATTCAAGGGACAAAAGAAGAATTACTCAAATGTATAAATTTCCAAGTTGGTTTGCTATTGAATCCATCATGCATGAATCAAATTAATTAGTTCCAAATCCTTCAAGCTTTGTCTCTGATCGACTGTCTAAAACGATGCGCTGTACGTTATCCAAATTAATTTGGAAAAGTGATAAAAACTACTGTAGAGATCGATTAAAGAAATAATAAGAGACTTCGTGTTCTAGTCGTATATGCAAAGCGATCTAATACAATCAAAATCAATCACGATCATCATAAATGATAATTAATGACCAAAAGCCAATACTAGTCGTTATTAATGTTTGAACAACCTGTCCATAATAAAATTAAAAAATAATATTGTATTCATATATATGTGTGTATTTATTTACAAATTGATATGTCGTAATAATGTAATTAAAAAATATAAAAATGTTATAAAAATTAATTTATTTTTTATTTTTATCCATCAATAAATTTGTATCATAAAAATTGTATAAATTGAATAGTACAAATTGGTTGAATTGGTTGTATTCTTAGAATTATTCTTAACTATATGTGTAGCATTAAACAAGAAAAGAGATTATATTTATGGTAATACTAAACTCCCAAACGCGTACAATCCAAAGTCTATAACATAATATAACATTTTATATGGTAAAATCTTATTAAAGATATAACTTCTCTGATTTTTTTCTTCTCCATTGAATTTTAAATATGTAGACTGACATATCAAATTATAGAGTTTAGATTATATGTAGGTTACAAGTTTAACAATAATCTATATAATAGTAAACAACATATTCAATAATATTATTCTACATAAATTGTACGAGAAATGTTTTAAAAATTGATTATACTTTTATTATATTATTATAAAAAATGACAAAAATTTGTTTATGAATGGGTATAGATACGATTTTTAGAAGTTAAAAAACTAATAACTCAACACACTGTTTTCGACATTTTCGGTTCTTGGTTTTGAAAAATTTATTGATTGCGAACGGACCGCAATTGGCAAGTCAAATAAAACAACTAATTTAGGAAGTCAATTGTTTCTGGATTTGGTGTTTGAAGTTCCAAGTAGGTTGATAATTAAATATTTCCACCCTTAAGTTATACGCCCTTTTATTTATTTCTAAATTGAAAATATTGAACAAGAACACGTTATATCTTTGCTTTTGACCAAATTTATTTAAACAAAATCAATTCAGTAATCATATAGTTATTATATAATTTTACTGAACAAGGTGATTAAGAGAATGGCCACCGACGGTTGACTCCTTTTTACCCAGATCCCAATTGTCAAATATGAGAGCTTCCTACCAGCACATCGGTCCTTAATTTCTTTTGAAATCATATAGCAAAAACTTCTACTTAGGATTCATGCATGTAAACTTAATTTTGAATATTGATCTATATATACATTCCTCACAGCTTATTCCTTTATTAAATTAAAGTCCTATAAGTACAGCTCCTGGAGCTCGCAATGCTGCCATTTTGTTTTTGTGTAGTTTATTAAATATAATTATTACAATATTATAGAAATATATAGTATAAGCATGCGTGTACTTATAAACATTTGACCCCTGTAACATAATTAATTTGTCGTTAACACATTAATTAATTACAACAGTGATAGATATTCAATTTTAAAGAAATAAAAAAAATACTGATAATTAATTGTCAAGTATAATTAACAAAAGATTTAATATATTTGAACCATCTTTAGTGCGGACATTAATTTGCATTATTCTATAATTTGGACAATGCTGTGTATACGAAATTAAGGTTCATATTTGAAGTATGAAATTTAGATAATTGATACTTGAAACTTGTATTATATTTAAAAGTCGACCTAGAAATTCTTCAACAACGCACGTGACAGGACCCAAGAAAATTTTTATTGGAACAAAAAATCGAATCTAGCAATTGCAATTTCTTCTGTTCTTCTCCGTGTCGAACATATGAATGATTCAACGTTCAAACATGAATCTTCTGATAATGATAACTATGGAAAAATGTTAGCACGGTATTGATTTATTGACCAGCACATGATTCATCTTAAGAAATTAGACTTGTCTTTATAAATAGGTCGGAGATGAGGGGGTAAAGACCACAGAAGAAAAGGCAACCTGAGAACACATACATTGACAAGAGAAAAATGGGTACACAAAAAATAGGTTTAATGTTAGGGGTTTTGGGTTTCTTGTTGATGAATGGGTTGCTCCGTGCGGCTCTTGCCGAAGTTCGCCATTATGATTTTGTTGTAAGTGTTTAATTTTGTTATTTGCATTTACAATGTTTTGATTGGGAAGAACGTGCTTGTTGCAATTACTATGGTTACTGAACTTTATTTACTTAATGGTTATGGAAAATCAATGCTGATGAATGTTATTTTGGTGGGTGTTCCCGGTTGTAGCTACAAGAAGCCAATTTTACAAGGCTGTGTAGCACCAAAAGTATGTTGACCGTAAATGGTAGTTTCCCTGGGCCGACCATTCAGGCTCGTAAAGGAGATACTATCTATGTTAATGTGCACAATCGAGGACTATATGGGGTCACTATTCACTGGTATGGCTCAAACTCAATCCCTCGCTCTATCTCTGTTTTATGTAGCAATCACATAATAAAAAGCTGAAGATTTCTGCATTGTTTGTGCAGGCATGGAGTGAGGCAACCAAGGAATCCATGGTCAGATGGTCCAGAGAACATAACACAGTGTCCTATTCAACCAGGATCGAACTTCACTTACGAGGTCATTTTGTCCACAGAGGAAGGAACCCTTTGGTGGCATGCCCATAGTGATTGGACCAGAGCCACGGTTCATGGTGCTATTGTTATTTTACCTGCAAGAGGAACCACGTATCCATTTCGTACACCTTATGAGGAACACACAATCATGATTGGTATTCCATTCTGATAACTTACCACTAATAATAACATGAAAAATTTCTAATTGGAATATTGATCGAGTAGTAAACTGTTTAATATATTATTTGTCTCTGTTTGTCCCTTTCAATGCATTGACAGCGTCCTGGTTCAAGGGAGATGTGATGTCGTTGATTACTAGTGCCATTCAAACTGGCATCCCCCCAAGTTCAGGAGATGCTTACACCATCAACGGCCAACCAGGGGACTTCTATGAATGCTCTAACGGTACTATGAAGTCCATAATACTTTTATATATATATATATATATATATAGGCAGGGTCATGTTAAATGAAATTAATTTTTTGGTTTGAATATATTTGAATATCTATTTTGACGTCACATATTATAAATTTGTATATGTAATCTCTAATTCATTAAAAGCGATATCGATAAACCTTTAAAACACAACATTGATACGTTGAAAATTAAAAAAAAAAAAATTCATTATGTACATTTGAAAAAGGTGCTTTTCCCGTTGTTTCAAAAATGTGGTGGTTTCATCATTGTAAGGCTGATTTGATAGCAACTGTTAGCTGACTATCACGACTTTGTATTTCAGAGACAACATATCGCCTGCTGGTTCAACGTGGCAAAACATATCTGCTTCGAATTGTCAACGCTGCAATGAATGAAGAAACCTTTTTCGGAATTGCGGAGCACAAGCTGACCGTTGTTGGGCAAGATGCAGCATACGTTAAACCTATAACGGTGGATTATATAATGATAACTCCTGGTCAAACAATGGACGTTTTGTTCACAGCAAACCAGAGCCTTAGCCACTACTACATGGTTGTCAGTCCCTACGCTGACAATGGTGTAGGATTTACCAACTCCACAGGCTCGGCAATTGTGCAGTACGCAGGCAATTATACTCCCCCATCATCTCCTATCTCCCTAGACCTTCCTCGTTACGATAACATAGGTGCCGCACAAAACTTCACTAACCGCATAAGGAGCTTGGCAAGTAAAACCCACCCCATCAGTGTCCCAAAAAAAATCACAACTCGAATTTATATAGTTGTCTCTTTAAATACATTATTGTGCCCCTCATGTGACACCGGAAATGGTTTTAGGCAAGCCGCAACCTTGAACAATGTTAGCTTCGATACTCCTAACATTGATGTCCTCCAAGCATACTACAAGTACTAGCTCGATTCTTTACTCTTTAGCTGTTTTCTATTATATTTATATATTCGTTTCTAAAAAAATGTTACTACCTTTGTTCGTGTAGGGGGCTGGATAACATTTTCGAGAGAAATTTCCCAAGTGAACCGCCCGTGTATTATAACTTTACAGGAGATGTGTCGAACGTATCTACAATAACAGCTACAGGGACAAAAGCGAGGATTATCAATTATGGTGAACAAGTTGAAATTGTTTTCCAAGGAACTAACCTCACCACCAATCCGGGGAGTCACCCTTTGCATTTGCATGGTTACAGCTTCTTTCTGGTAGGGACAGGTTCAGGAAATTTCAACAATGAGACCGATCCATTGTCTTATAATTTGGTAGACCCACCAGAAATTAACACTTTTAACGTTCCTAAGAATGGATGGGCTGCTATTCGATTTGTGGCTGACAATCCTGGTACGATCACAAATACATTTACACGCTTTTGGATGTTATTAATTATTATCTATCAATTATTAAACAATTTTATTATTTTATTTTCTCAGGAGTCTGGTTCATGCACTGTCATTTGGAACGGCACGCAACCTGGGGCATGGACACAGTTCTGATTGTGAAGAATGGAACCACCTCGGCTACAAGTATGCTACCTATGCCAGCAAACATGCCACCTTGTTCATAGGCTCATTGAAAATCCAATATATGGACCAATTAAGGCTTTCATTATTCAAATGTTTGACGAATAAATTTTAGGAGATTTAATAATTAATGAAACATGTAATTATTGTTTTGTTATAATTGTTTTGTATTTGTAATGCTGGACCTTATTTTGTTGAATGAAACTATTTACTTCTCTTGTGAAAATGTATTACGATAAATAAAAGGATAATATTGGTATTAATTTTACTTGTTTGAATAAGTCAACCATTAATTGTAACTATTCTTTAATTATTACGCGTTTTGAGTAACTCAAAAGGACGATATATACATATAGTCAATAATTTTTCACCTACCGAAATCCGTAGTATACTTAACGTTTGTGCGACTTTGTCTACTAGCTATTTGATTGATCTGACCACTTAAATAAAGTTTACGTCCTTTAATACGTGTAGTTAAAGAAAATACTACTAAAACATAATTACATGCTTAAAATAACTTTATATATATATATATATATACAGCTCTTGTCAACCGCTTCATTCACTTCGTTAAAATGTGAATCAGCTCGCTATGACTAGAAAGTGACTCTCTATTGAGCAATGTCAAAAGGTATAACAAGCAAAATACAAACTCTATATTATACTCTTGCTAGCTATTATATATAATGTTGAATCATACTTTACGACGGTACGGTGAACACTTGCTGCTTCATCATGTGAATGGCGGGTGGAACTAGGGAGTTATTCTTTGTTATTGTCCTCTACAGCTGGATAATTGTCATGCTAATTGCATTCACTTTTCTGCAGTTACTCCCTATATAGTTGGTCTGCAAGTAATGGATAAAAAACGAAAAGCAGATATGCATCTAGCAACTAGCTATCAGCGAATTCATATTTCAAGTAAATAGCATGAAGATATCATGACATGTGGCTTCAAGGGCAAAGACTGGAAGAATTAATTTTCGCTGGCCTATATGGTATATAGCATGTTTTGATTCAACGATCATATCACGTGGAGAGGGAATGGAATTTCTTACATTTTCTTGTCTTTTTTTATATGCTATGATATACCTACTGGTCATATCTGGTGTCTACAGAAGTTAATCTGTCTCTTTCAGGGCCCACCCCAATCAACCCTTTAATTCATATTTGTATACCAATCGGTGCAATGAGAAGCAATTTTTGAAATTATGGAACAATGTAATGGAACATGATAAATAAGAGAAGAGAGAACAAATACGAATAATTAGAATATTATATATATATATATATATATATATATATATATATATATATATATTCAAAATAACAGATGTCGTGGTCTAATCATATAATGAGAAAGTTAAGCATAGTTCGGTAAAATTTGATTAATGCATACATATAGTCTGGATAGATCAAAATACCAAAATTATCTTTACAAAATAATTAAAATCCAAAAATATCCTTATATATAAAAATTTTAAATTTGATAAATAAATTATTTATTTTATAAATTATAAAATCTAATTTATTTTAAAATTATTTTTTAAAAAATATTTTTCTGGAAATCGGAAACAACTGTGAGATTGTCACCGCTATTGTCATCGGCCGCCAGTCACCTGTCAACACTTTAACCATCCAATCTCGTTGATCAGCTCTGTGAACAGTTGAGACACTGGCGTATCGGTGGAGATCACAGAAAAAAAGGCAACCTGAGAACTATACATTGAAGAGAGAGAAATGTGGGTATACAAAGGATGGGGTTTAATGTTAGGGGTTTTGGGTTTCTTGTTAATGAATGGGACGCTCCATTTGGCTCTTGCCGAAGTTCAACATTATGATTTTGTTGTAAGTGTTTTGTTATTTGTATTTGCATTTAAAATGTTCTGATTGGGAAGCACCTGCTTGTTGCAATTACCGCGAAAACCAAATAATTGAAAAGTCTAAAACTGAAATTTATTTACTATACGGAAAACCAATGCTGATGAATGTTATTTTTATGGGTGTTTGCGGTTGTAGCTACAAGAAGCCAATTTCACAAGGCTGTGTAGCACCAAAAGTATGCTGACCGTAAATGGCAGTTTCCCTGGACCGACCATTCAGGCTCGTAGAGGAGATACTATCTATGTTAACGCCCACAATCAAGGCGTATATGGGGTTACCATTCACTGGTATGATTAAATTCAATCGCTCTCTCTCGTTAATTTTGCAATCACATAATAAAGACCTGAAGATTTTTGTCTTTGTTTCTGCAGGCATGGAGTGAGGCAACCAAGGAATCCACGGTCAGATGGTCCAGAGAACATAACACAGTGCCCTAGTCAACCAGGATCCAACTTCACCAACGAGGTCATATTGTCCATAGAGGAAGGAACCCTTTGGTGGCATGCCCACAGTGATAGGACCAGAGCCACGGTTCATGGTGCCATTGTCATTTTACCGGCAAGAGAAACCGCATATCCGTTTGGTACACCTTACGAGGAACACACAATCATGATTGGGATTCTACTCTGATAACTTACCACTAATAATAATATTAAAAATTTCTAGCTGGAATATATATTAGTCAAGTATTGAATTTCACTCTCAATGCATTGGCAGCATCCTGGTTCAAGGGAGATATGATGCCGATGATCACTAACGCCATTCAAACTAGCGTCACTCCAAGTACAGAAGATGCTTACACCATCAACGACCAACCAGGGGACTTTTATCAATGCTCCAATGGTATATATAATTAAAATTCATAAAAGAAAAAATATATATTAACATCTATTTTGACATCACATACTATAAATTGTAAAAATTATATAATTTTATTAATGGTTATATTTATCCTGGGTGTCTCATTCATTAAAAGCGACATCGATGCCATTATTAGACAATTTTTACTATCATATAAATAAATGTACGTAGTAGTTTCCTCATTATTAACAAGACTAATTTGTTGGCACCTATTAGCTGAGTATCATTACTTTCATATTTCAGAGACACCATATCGCCTGTCAGTTGAACAAGGCCAAACATATCTTCTTCGCATTGTCAACGCTGCGATGAATGAAGAAACCTTGTTTGGAATTGCGCAGCACATGCTGACAGTTTTTGGGCAAGATGCAGCATACATTAAACCTATAACGGTCGATTATATAATGATAACCCGTGGACAAACAATGGACGTGCTGTTCACAGCAAACCAGGCCTTACCCAGTACTACATGGTTGTCAGTCCCTACGCCGACAATGGCGTAGGATTTATCAACTCCACAGGCACAGCAATTATGCAGTACGCAGGCAATTATACTCCCCCATCATCACCTATCTCCCTAGACCTTCGTCGTTACGATAACATAAAAGCCGCACAAAATTTCAGTAACCGAATAAGGAGCTTAGCAAGTAAAGATCACCCCATCAGTGTCCCAAAAAATTTCACAACTCGACTCTACATAGCCGTTTCAGTAAATAGGCTACTGTGCTCCTCATGTGATACCGGAACTGGTGATAGGCAAGCCACAAGAGCTTCGATACTTCTCACATTGATATCATTCAAGCATACTACAAGTACTAGCTCGATCCTTGACGCTTTTGCACTCTTTCTATTATTTTTATATATTGGTTAATTTAATGGCATTGTAAAATCTTTGTTCTTGTAGGGTTTGGGATAGCATTTTCAAGAGCAATTTCCCGATCGAGCCACCCATGTATTATAACTTTGCAGGAGACGTGTCGAACATATCTACAATCACAGCTACAGGGAGAAAGGCAAGGGTGATCAATTATGGTGAACAAGTTGAAATTGTGCTCCAAGGAACTAATCTCACCGATTTTCCCGGGAGTCATCCATTGCATGTACATGGTTACAGCTTCTTTCTGGTCGGGACAGTTTCAGGAAATTTCAACAAGGAGACCAACCATTGTCTTATAATTTGGAAGACCCACCAGAAATTAACACTTTTAACGTTCCTAAGGATGGATGGGTTGCCATTCGTTTCGTAGCTGACAATCCTGGTATGATCATAACTACATTTACATGCTTTTCGATGTTATTAATTACTAGCGATCGATTATTAAACAATTTTGTTATTTTATTTTCTCAGGAGTCTGGTTCATACATTGTCATTTGCAAAGGCATGCAACCTGGGGCACGGACACAGTTCTGATTGTGAAGAATGGAACCACCGCGGCTACAAGCATGCTACCTATGCCCGCTAACATGCCTTCTTGTTCATAGGCTCATTTAACTTCCTATGGACCCATTAAGATTTCACTATATATTCAAATAATGTTTGACAAATAAATTATGGATTCAATAATTGATGAAACATGCATTATTGCTTTGTCATAATTATTTTGTATTTGTAACGCTGGACCAAATTTTTTTAAAGGAAATTATTTACTTCTCTTGGGAAATTGTATTACGATAAATGAAAGGATAATATTGAAATTGACGGGCTTGAATTAGTCAACCTTTGATTGTAATCTATTCTTTATCACGTGTTTGTGCGCAACTTTTTGTACTGACTACTATTTAGATTGATCCAACAATTAAATGCAACTCATCTACAATCAACTTCATTATATTATCTACAATCAACTTCATTATATTTTGAGTTTATAAAATATCACTAGATATAAGTATAAAGTGAAAACAAATTATAAAAGAAGTTAAATTACATGATATGATAATTATCTATCAACTGATATTTTTTTAACTAAGGTTATAAGAAATATGTGTTATAAATAAGTTGTGGATGTAATATTACTTTTAAGTAGTTTAGGTCTTTTAATACTTATAATTAAAGAAAATACTATTAAAACATAAAGAAAAAACTCTTTAAACATTGAAACTCCGTTGTTACGTCCGTTGTTGGCTTGCTAGAAGAACGACAAAGAACAAAAAATTTGTTATAAAAAATTCTTTTGGCTGAGTTGGATCTTGCTAAAACGTGAAACATATATTCACTTCGCTAAAGCAATCTTGGGCTCGGTTTCGCATCCTTGTCTTCACTAAATCTCACTTCATCAACCCCCAACAAATTAAGGGTCCATTTGAGATTACTGTACTATAAAAAATTATTATAAAAAAAAATATGTTGTTAACTGTATTATAAAAAAAGTTTAGGATGCTTGATAAAATAATTGTTCAAAATTGTTGTACATTCCGAAAGCTATAAATATGTTTTTAGTAAACTTACTTTTTAAAAACTGATTTTCAATAAAAGACTAAAATATACAATTTTTTTAAAAGAATTATATACTTTTTAATTTTTAAAGTAAATATAATTGCATTATTAAAACAATTTAATTGTTTTTATATTGTTTAAAATCATAATATTAAAATTATTAAATCTAATAATTAATTTACTATTTAAAAAATATTACTTTTGAAAAATGAAACAGAAGCCATAAGAGGATAGTTGTTGATGGCTGCTAGTGGCATCGAAACTTCGAATGTCCGATCTCATTTATTGGCAAAAACGACGACAATATCAATGGACCTTAGCAGAGCGGTCAACGACGAACTTGGTGGCGGCAACAGTGTCACCAGCCATGCCGCACCATTGGCTGCAAGCGACAGCAAAGGCTACCCTCTGGCAGCCTCAGTTTTATCTTTAAAAAATAAAATTAAAAAATAAATCTTAATAATTTTTTATTTTATAATTTATTAACATAAATTTATAATCATTGATCTCACAAAATCCAATAGTTGAGATTGGAAGTCAACAAAATACATTTAACACTGTCAACTCATCAATCATCTCAATCATGGATTTTGTAGATTAATGACTAAAAATTATGTCTAGTTTTATGTCAAAAGTCTTGTATCAAAATATCCCCTCCTTTTATAGTATATTCAATAAATAATTAATTTGCAAATTTTAACATTGAAAGGAATCTTTGGATTTTTATTATTTGAGAAGGTGATTTATCAAAATTTTGGCTTTTCAAAAGTTACCCCCTATCCTTTTTACAATCTAATATAAAAATAGATTTTTAGAGCAACAACTTATTGAACAATCAATTTTGAAAGAGTTCACTAAATACTAAAATAACTAAAGCTAGTAGTAAAATCTAAGAACTGCTGTGCAACAGTAATACCAAAGGCACACTACATTCCCATACATATTTCTATAAGCCACATACAATCAACAGTAATTATTAAACCAGACCTTTCGCATTTTAATGAAATCAAAATTTTTATATTTACGATCATAAATCTCGTTTGTGTCAAAATTTAGATGGCCCAAACTTCTTACAAATCAGAAATTTGAGAGTAATAATTAATAAAGAATAGCTGCTGCTGCGTCAAAATTCCCTGCAAGACAAAGAAGTTGCTGTTGTTAGTGAGGACAGAGCGGTTTGGCAACATGTCCACTCCGATACTTAACTCAGTGATTGAAAAGTATGAAAATGGACAAAAATTTAGCTACTTTGGTGGGTTAATTAAGTGTACCTTTAGCTTCCACTTATAGAAGTATACATAGGTTTTGAGCTAACCTTGAGCTAGAACATGAGCAGCGAGTGATTACTATCTGCCGATAAGTCATGCGGGAACGTGTAACTACCCATGAAGTAAGGAAAATAAGATTTATATGGCAATTATGTAAGCACCATTGGGCGGTAGCTCCTCTCTTTATTCGTCGTTGCATATTGACTCGTGGCCTTCCTTTTTAGGTGTTAGTTGCGTGTTGGTGATGGACCGCCTTGACGTGATCATCTCATGGACCTTCATTTCTCTTGGGCTTGGTTCATGTTTTGGGCGGGAACCTCGTGGGTTTAATTTATTTTAATTACACCATAGATTCTGGGTTTGGACTAGTGTTTGGGTCTTTTATGGGCCGTTAAATTTATCTCCAACGGACTAGATCTATCTGAAAAGTATCAGTCAGCTTGCTATGACTAGAAAGTGATTCTCTATTGAGCATTCTTGAAGGGTATTATAACAATTAAAATACAAACACCTTCACTCTTACTATAATATGTAGTGTTGAATTATATTTCACAAAGGTAAGGTAAACACACTTGTTGCTTCGTTATGTGAATGCCAGGAGGAACTATTTTTTGTTATCTCGTTTTGAATAGTTGTCATGCTTATTATTCCATTCACTTTTAGTACTTCAGTAAAAATAAGTTCCTATACGGTTAGTCTGCATGTGATGGATTAAAATTATGAAAAGCAGATATGGATCTACCCACTAGCTAGGCATGGTGCGATGTGGCTAGATAATCTCGTAACGTGAGACAAGGGTAAAGACTTGAATTATTAAATAACAGTCACCGTTGGCCCACATGGTATCAATATTTTGATTCATTGAAATTATTGCGTAGAGATTGAGTGGAATTTTCTTTTGTTTTCTTGTCTGCATTAATGTGCTATGTTCCCAGGGGTCTTATCAGGATGTTTAGAGATGTTAATCTGCCTCTTTCGGGGACCACCCCCACGGCCTTGAATTCATATTTATGTGCAAATCGTTGCATTATTGAGTAACAATTCTTGAAATTTTGGAAACGATATAGTACACACGATGAAGAGATCTCGTGTTAAGTCAAGCATTGTTAGGCACAATTTGATTAATGCATGCAAACATATGCAAACAATCATATCACAAAATGAATATAGATTGGTTGGACTTCAAAAGTCTTTTCTTCGAGGAGATGATTTGAGCCCGAGCGCTTCGTGATTGGTGGGCGGCGGTGTTAATTCTCTTATGTCGTCTTATAGTTGGATAGTTCTCAATATGCTTGCTTACTCCGTTCACTTTAAAAGCAACTCCACTGTTATTCTCCTACTAGCTTAAATTAAAAATGTGAAACAGACAGGGATACACCGACTAGCTGCGACTTTTTTTTTTAAATCTTTAAAAAAAAAAAAAAAGAAAAAAAAAGAAAAGCAAGTAGCATTAAGATATCGCCAAGTTGTTAATCTTGCATCTTTGCAGTTATAGTACATCGAGTCATTGAGCATGTCAGAGATTGAAATGAATTTTATTTTCAGTATACGCATGCCACATGTTTTGAGAATTTTCTACTGCTCATCAATCATAGATTATAAATTAAACAGCTATGCGTCCAGGCAAGTCCTGCGGATCATATGATTCTGGCTTGTCTTATCTTACGTTTGGATGTTAATTAATTAAGCTGCTTACCTTTTGGACAATTTCTTTAATATATATATATATATACACACACACACACACACACATACAAATCGGTGCAACGAGTAACAGTTCTTGATTTTCCAAAACAATGTGCTGCATATGATCCAGTGTGAAAAATAATAAATAAAAAAATCTTGTCCCCTAATCCTATATTGTACATAATTATGTTAAGAATTTCTATCTCATTGTGTGAAAAAAGTATTTCTAATTTCTTTCTCTTGGTCACCATAAAGTTTGTTTCTAACTTTTGTCTGGAATTTCAGTAGTAAATATGTTATATATGATTTATCTATTAAGATAATAGAAAGGATCGATGACGTTAATTATATGCACCCTAAAATGCTAACTACTCAAAACTCTATTATACTCGATGCACCCTTCCAAAAGGTTATGATTTTTACACCCATAATAATACTCTGAAAACACAAAATTGTTATACACCTATTGGCAATATGGAAAAATAACATGTGCACACCCTTTTCATATGTCTTTAATCTCAATATTTGTTTGCTAGCTTCCACGTGATTTTCTAACCTTGAGAAACACATGTTTTCGATGTGCACCTTGTTAAGCTTACCACCCCCTAATATGCCCTTCACATGCAAAGATCTAGCGCACTAACAATATCAACAAAATCGAGCCTTATATGCCTTAGTCAGTCTGATAAATGGACTAAAGAATATTTTAATTAAATCTTAATTGACACAGAGAGGATTCAAAGGCATAGTAATTAGTTTAGTATATATAATTCTGATACCATGTCAAGTTTGTCATTAATCTATAGAGCTTAAGCTTTTAGATGTGAGTTTAACATTAATGCTTTAAGCTCTTCAGTACTTTCAATTTAATTGTTGATAATGGTATACTGCTGATTTAATAAACTAAAGTTTTAATAGTATTTATAAAATACTAATCTTAGGCGGAAAAGAAATGAAACAAAAGCTGGCAATAATCTTCTAAATTTTAAAAAATAAAAATAAAAACACACTCCAACTAGACACTATGTATGCCCAATTGATCAATTGAGCCCAAACCGATCCATTTGGTATTTAATAGGCGATGCGAGTACGTGCGCATGGTTCATCACCGCACTCCTATAATTTATATCTAATCTACTTTATTTATTTATTTGTTTTCCAAAATTCCACTTTCACCACTCTCTCATTTGTCTTCCTCTTTGGGTTAGCCAATCCAATTTAGTGAGGCATCATTATTAAATAATTTAATGTGCTATGGCTTTTGCCATCGAAGGCTTTATGCATTACAGCCGAGAGAGTTTGAAGAAAACTATAAAAGTCATGCATCCACCATATAAAATAAGAAAAAGAGATGCATTAGGTAACGTCTTTCAATTTGCCTATATGGATCCCATGAATTAAGTCCATATCGATATGTATCAACTTTAATATACGCTTGAATATTGACATGGATTGATCAGTTTTCTAATACAAAAATCTCATTTATTTTCCCTTGTAAACAGACTATTGTTGAAACTTCGTCACTCCAAACAACTCCTAGGGCATGTTTGATGTATCATATAGGATAGTGTTACTCTAATTGTATTGGATAACATTGTATTGAATTGTATTATATAGGATTGAGTAAATTTTATACTGTGTTTGGTTTATCATTATATTGTATACATATTAAACAATACTATGTTTGATAAAAGACTGTATTATAGTGTATTAATTTTTTATTCTAAATTAAAATAATTAACAACCAAAATCATATAAATTTTTTGATCAAAAATAAAAATTCATAAATGCAAATTAATAATTATTCTAAATTTTAATAAATTTAAATTTTTGTTTATAAAAAAGATTAAAAATATTTAACTAAATATGTATACACATAAATATGCAATTAATTATTTTAATTATTTTAATTAAATTTTATTTAATGTAAATAATATATTTAATTTTATAATTTTTTCTCTCTCTCTTAACTTTCCCTGTCTTTTCGACTCTATTTGGTTCAAGACTCAAGTTGCAGAGTCTTTATCTCTTCTCTGTTCATCTTCTCTCTCTCTCTCTCTCTCTCTTCCCCTTTTCGTCTCTATTGGGTTCAAGACTCAAATTGCAAAGTCCTTTTATCTCTTCTCTGTTCGTCTTCTTCTTCTATTTGTGTTCTTTTTTTTTTTTTTTCAAATCAACTTCAACTGCCTAGTGGTATAGCAGCTGAGGGATTTGCGTTTTGGTGGTGTTGCTGCAGTTGAAGGAGAAACGTGAAAGTTGCATGCATATGAAGTACCTGATCTGTTTCTCCAAGGAAAAAGCCTTTTTTTCTTGCACATGCGTCTGTCCCTTGATTTGAATTTTGATGAGTTTGAGATTTTGGTTCGTTTATATTGAAATGAGATTTTGTGAGAGAGAATGGAAGATTAAAAGAGAGAGAAGGAAGAAAATGAATAGAGAAGGAAGAAGTGAAGCGAGAGAGAAATAGGGGACGTTATGCGGCATTAACCCACGAAGAAGCTGTGTATAAAATTTGCATAATCTTGTGCAAACAGTATATGCTACAGTGCCAATTTTATGTTATACTATCCTGCTCAAAAAACTGCCCAAACACAGTATAAACTCATTAGCCTATTCAATTGTAGTGTAATAGGCGGCATCAAACACGCCCCTAGTGTAAGTAACTCTACACATTGAAAATCTTAGATAAAGCGGACGTAGTGTACCACATCAGTGCACGTACACTCAAGGAAAGGATTCACTTCTTTATATAAAGCACCTTACAATCTCATATTTTTATAAATTAGGTGAAGTTATTGGCACTTAAATATTTCACTTAATTAAATTTATGACACCCCCTTAAGTTTCAACTGTCACAAATATACCCTTATATAAAAATTACTTCATTTTAATAAATACACTTTCTTATAAAAATTACATTGTTTTTAACAATTATACTTCATACTATTGGATTCATCTTTAACTTTAAGTATTGATTTTACTAAACTCTCTTAGAGTTACATAATTAGGTAGGTCACTTATGTGTTTCTATTTTATGTTATTGCACAATTAAAACATCATGATATATATATATATTTATACAATTTATTTAGAAGTTATTTAGAATATAAATAATCATAATGGATTTGAAAGAATATTTGAAATATATATATACATATGTACACTACATCATCAATCTAAATTTTTTTAATTTTCTTTGAACTCAATTCATCATTAATATATTAATTTACACAGAATTTTAAATTTGTATAATCAAATATTACAAAAAAATAAATTCTCTAATGATAGGATATCAAAATCTAAATATTAAATATAAAGTGTTAAAACAATGTTATTAAAAACATATTAATTTAATTATAATCAAAAGACTTTAACACTTATATATATATATATATATATATATATATGATAGAAACTTTTTCAAACTATAATATATTATTTTAGTCTTACACAAACACATACACACATATATAAAATCAAAATTAAAAATTATCTAATTTTTTATTTAAAAATTATTTTAAATATAATTAATTATTAATTATTATACTTAGTTACATATTTATTTTAATTCTAAATTATATGGTGCCCCCTCTAAATAAAATTTATGGGTCCGCCACTGAAAAAAGTTCAAATGCTATAAACTATATTAAGTGCAAGACGGAGAAGCTTTAGTATGGAAGAAGACATATGAAGGAAAAAATTGTACTTGTGTGGTTTCTAATCATTTGATAGTATCGTCATCTTAAAAATTTTCTAGGTAAAATATGTATATAATATTGTCGTGTAAAATTTTATTCAATAAAAGCTTGTCGGATGTACATACATAAATCGTAAAATTTCACCAATTGTGGATATGGGATCAATTAGATGAAAGAGAGGATAAATGTGTATGATTATGACATACATTTTTTAATTGAATGGATATGTAACATGATACTTATCTTAACCAAGTTCTTATCGAATTCTTTCTCCAAGACAATTCATTATTCTTTGATTAATTTTTGGTAACGTTGCATTTTAAAGACAATTTCATATGTTCATTCTAATTAAACTATGAAGTTTTTTATTGATATATGCATTAAGCCACAATATCAAGTTCAAAATTGATTACTTATCTACACCTGGGGGTTTGACTAGAGTTCACACTCTAGATCTGAGACTTTATATTTCAACATATGACAAATGGTTTCAAATAACAAGATGAAGAGAAAGGAAAGGTATATATTGCAATCATATTTTATTACATTAGGAAGCTATAAAAATGTTACAAAAACTTCTATACTGTTATGGTGTTGATTTATATATAATTTATAGTTGCACTTGCAGCATCGTGTTTGCTGAAAGTTATTTATTTATTTATTTTTGTCGTTATCGTAATCGCTTAGGGCGGATAGTTTTCTTGCTTCTCATTCATCTCACTATTACTTCAAAAAGATCTAACTCTGAATGTGATACACACCCAACTGTAGAGTAGGTGGCGGCGAATTTTTTTTTCAACGCGTGGATGTTTTAAGCTAGCGCGTGCAGGCTGCATATTCCAACATATGAAGAATAGCAAATAATATTAAGATATCGTGATTAAGATCAATCATGATTGGCCATATTGTAAAATTATTCGTTGAACAAGTCAATCCAAGAATAGTAATCAAGGACAAGTTCTCTTCATCTAAATTTCACCTAATCTTCCGAAAAATTAGTGTCATGTATCATTTGTATCATTAAATAATTAGGATTTATGTACTTTAATTTTTTTCTTTAAAATAAAAATACTTTAGTTTTTTATTTTCATACCATTAATGTCTTCAAATTTTATTAATCTTCGATCAACTAATAAAATAGTCCATTTACAAGACTTCAACATTGATATTGAAATCAATTATTTACCTATACGCTATGATCAGTCTATGATTATGATTGCGACTTGCCTTATCAGATTAGAGATGTTAAGCTGTCTCAGAACCCAAATAAACGAATTTTAATCTCTGTGCATCCACTTTCTCTCTTGTTCTCGCCTTAGTTATTGTGTTTAATGATTGACAAAACCTAGAACGATCTTTTGGTATCACTTTATTTGTCTTTTGACACTTCAGCTTTTAGGGTTTTTTTATGGTTTTCCCAATGGAATAACAAAGAAAAATCACGTGCACCTTAAACATGCATGCGAGACTCTCCGTTGTTACGTCTCTCTTTCGCTTGCTAAAAGACCGACAAAGAACAAATGATTTATTTTCTAAAATCAATATTGTTCAAATTGTCTGAATTGGAGCTAGCTAAAACGTGAAAGATTTTGCTGAAGCGATTGGTCAGCTTACGACTCTGGTCCTCACGGATATCGTTCACTTCACTAAGACAAGCTTGAGGTTGCTTACCAACCTCAATTAGGCACTTTCATTGAATCAAATATTTGTTGATCACTGTCACGTTTCTACGTCGAGTTCCATCTAAAAAATGAGAATCAGGTTAAAATCATGACTAGAAAGTGTTCTCTATTTAAATTAACACACCATAACTATTACTATTATTGTGTTGAATTATACTTTACGAAGGTGAAGGTAAGCCCTTAAGCTGCTGCTTGTTCCATTCACTTTTTCCTTATGTAGTTCGTGTGCAAGTAATAGATTAAAAACGACAAGATAAGCATCTACCAACTAGCTGGGCATGGTGGGAGCGAATTAATTATGTTTCAAGTAAATAGTATGAAGATATCGTGATGTTGCTACATGATCTCGTAATGTGACACAAGGGCGAATAATGAAATACTTAAATCATCGTTAGCCCATATGGTATAGATGTATTGATTCATTGATCATATCACGTAGAGATTGAATGGAATTTTCTTACTTTTTCTTTTCTTTATTTAGATGTTATGATTCCTACCTGCTGGTCTTATCTGATATTTAGAGACGTTAATCTGTCTCTTTCAGGGACCACCGCAACCCTTTAATTCATATTTATATACAAAGAGTTTCCATGAGACACAATTCTTGAAATTCTGGAAACAATATAGTGCACATGATTTAAACGAGAAAAGAGAGAAAACCAATAGGAGTAAAAAAATATATAATTTCAAAATAAGATATCTCGTGGTCTAATCATATAACGAGTAAGTCAAGCATATTAGGGACAATCTAATCAATGCATGCATATAAATGCAAATGGTCATATTTATCATAAATGACCAGAAATGTTGAGTACTCAAAAGTCATGCCATCGACAAAATTCGGAAAAAGAAAAAGAGTTTGAGTCGAATTAATTTATTATTGCTCTCATATATATTTATTATAAACACTTACGATTATAATGGGATGATAATAAAGCTCCAGAAGAAATTAATATCACGTGTAGATGCCGCTTCATGATTCCAGGGGCACCAGTTTTCTCTTATGTCGTTTTATGGTTGGATAGTTCTCATGCTTACCAGCTCGCTTCACTTTAATTTAAATAAAATAATAACTCCATAATTACTCCCCCCAGTAGATTACAAAAAGAGAAATGGATAAGCATACAACGATTATGTGCGACTGTTTTATTTTCCAAAGTACACGGCGCCATATGTTTTGGGAATTTTCTACTCACATCATCAACCCTAGATTATAAAAAGTCCATCCAATTAAGTCCTAGCAGGTCATATGATTCTGGCTTTTCTTATCTCATGTTTCGATGTTAAGTTTTCTCTTTCGGGGAAATTTCTTTTAGTCGTTTACATATTGACACGGACATGTTTATGGCTTTTGCTAAGGCTTTCATATGCTTTATGCTTTACAGCTGAGTGGGTTTGAAGAATACTCTTAAAAGTCATTCATCCACCATAGAATGTAAGAAAAAGATATGCATTAGGTAATGTCTTTCAGTTGGCTCATATGGATCCAATGAATTAAGTCCATATTGATATGTATCAACTTTAATATATGCTTCAGTATTGACATGGATTAGTTACGTTTCCTATGGAAATATCTTATTTTATTATTCCTAGCAAATAGCATCGTTGACACTAACTTCCCCATTAAATTAGACAGCCCCTAATCTAAGGAAGTTCCTCTACACGGAGAAAATCATGGATACAACGGGTCTACGTACATTTAATCAATTGTAGGATGTGTATGTTCCACACATACACCTCTGTGGCCTATTACAATATATATAAAAGGCTTGCTCCTATACATAAAAAAACATATATAAAAGCCATGTAAGCTTAAAGTTAGAGTACACATTACACATATTTAAAAAAAAAAAAACCTACAATCACGCACTTTTATAAATCAAGCTTATGTATCTTAGCTTAATTATATTTGACTTAATTAAATTTATGATACTAATTTTTAATTATTCATCTGTTCTAATCGATTGATTAGAATTTGTTAACATTGATTGCATTAACTATCACATATGTACCTAGAATTATATTGTTTCCTACTATCTTCAATGGAAAATGCAAACGCTATACAATATTTAAGTGCTGTTAGAGTGAGACATATAAAGGTTGATCGATTGACTTCATAAAGTACTACTGTGTATAATAGCTCAACTTGTGTAGTGCAGACATCAAGGTTGTGCAGTAGCGAATATAGAGTTGCAGAGCGCAAGTTTGTAGCATCAGACATTGCAAACAGAGACCTTGGATTGGCGTGCGCAGTTGGTTGCACTGGAGCGCAAGTAGCATTATGCAGACGCGCAACTTCGACTTCCCTATTTTTAGTAATACACTTGGCGCTTAGTCATTGGCTTTCACAAAAATATCTCAGGATATAAAAGGGACGTTTTGTTCCATTGTATATAGAATAGAAGAGAGATAGGTTAGAGAGATAAGTTTTAGAGAAATTGGGGGTTTCTTGGAGAGAAAGTTAACCTAATTTCTATTAGTTTGCCTTGTAAAATCTTTTGTACTCTTTTGTTTTTCACCATAGTGGATTAATCATCACCAGCAACTGGATGTAGGATCACTTTTGTGATCTGAACCAGCATAAATCATTGTATTCTTGTTGTTTTTTAATTTATTTGCTTGGGTGTGTGTTTGAAACTCTTAGAGTAATTCCTCATTAAATTACTTGTGAGTGTGTGCACCTCTCATCTTCAAAACAAATTAGTATCAGAGTCTGGTTACGACTGATTTAGGATTCTTTGGTGGATTCTTAGTATGATAGGTGTTTGATAAGAGTCCTAAGTCATATTTGCGCAATATGAAAGATGTTCAATGAAATTCCTATAATGGTTACATCAATTACCAAGCATGAGATTGAGAAGTTCGATGGTAGCAACGACTTTGCTATTTGGAGAATGAAGATGTTGGTTTTGCTGTGGCAACCTAGGATTGGATGAAGCTCTTAGAGGTGAAAGCAAGATGTCGGATAGCTACAGCATTGAGAAAAAGAGTGACATCATAAAGAAGGCTTACAGCACACTAATTCTATTTTGAGTGACAAGGTGTTGAGGCAAGTCTCTAAGATGAAAATTGTGGTTGAGGTATGGTTAAAGCTTGAAAGCCTTTATATGACTAAGAATTTATCTAGTAGGTTGTATTTGAAAGCTAAATTCTTTGCATTCAAAATGGTTGAGGATAAGAACTTACAAGACCACATTGATGAATTTAACAAGTTGTACTTGGATTTAGAAAACATACAAATTGAATATGATGATGAAGATAAGGCATTGGTATTGTCGCATTATCTTTTGAAGTCATATGAGAATTTTGTAGATATTTTGAAACATGATAGGAAAACATTATCACCGGATGATGTTGTCAGTGCATTGAATTCGAAAGACTTCCAAAGGAAGAATGAGTTGGGTGAACACTCAGGTGAAGGGTTGCACGTTAGAGTTTGGAGTGACAAGAGAGATTATAAGGGAAAGTCATACTCTAGGTCTAAGTCAAAAGGGAAGAAAGCTATAAAATGCTTCCATTGTCATGAGGAGACATATATTAGGAGGCTTTGTTCCAAGAGAAAGAAGAACAAGAAAGGTAAGGAGCAAGAAAAGGGTGATGATGCTATTATGGAGGATGGATATGAGAGTCTGATGTGTTGGTTGTGAGAACTAAAAACTCAGATAGGCAATGGGTTTTAGACTCTGTTTGTTCGTTTCATATACCAAATAAAAGCTGGTTTGAATCTTATAAGAAGATTGATGGTAGAAAAGTTTCGTTGGGTGATAACAAAGCTTGCAGTGTGGTGGGCATAGGAACAATTCAGATTAAGACTCATAATGGTGTAGAAAAAGTTTTGCCAATTGTGAGACACATTCCTAAGTTAAAGAGAAATTAGATTTCACTCGGTACGCTTAATTCCGATAGCTGCAGTTATAAAGGAGAGAATGACACATTGAAAGTTACAAGAGGATCCTTCGTTGTGATGAAAGGTGCGAGAAAAAATGGCCTGTATATTATCCAAAGCAACACTATAATTAGAGATGCAGGTTCGGTTTCAGCTATAGATGATAAAGCCTACTTATAAGATAAGAGGCTTGGCCATATGAGTGAAAGAGGGCTTCATGAGTTGCAAAAGCAAGGTTTACTGTGCAAAGACAAGTTAGCAAAATTAGAGTTTTGTGAGCACTGCATACTTGGCAAGGCAACAAGGGTAAAATTTACTTCCTTATCTTATACTACTAGAGAGACTCTCAGTTACATCCATTCCGATCTAGGGGGTCCATGTAAGCATGCAACTTTAGGCAGAGGAAGGCACTTTATGTCAACTATAGATGATTGTTTAAGGAAGGTGTGTGTATACAACTTGAAAACTAAGGATGAGGCACTCCAAAAGTTCAAAGATTGGAAAAAGATGGCTAAGCTCCAAACGGGTAGAAAGGTTTGGAAACTTATAAACAATAATGGTTTAGAGTTCTTGAATGAAGAGTTTAGCCAGTTTTATAACAATGAAGGAGTGGCAAGCCATAAAACGATATCTAGGACACCGCAATAGAATGGTTTAGCTGAAAAGATGAATAGAACATTTCTTGAAATGGTTAGATTATGTTGTTGAGTGCTAGTATGCCCAAGAAGTTTTGGGACGAAGCAGTTAGCATAAATGTCCATCATCAGTTATTGATTTCGAGACACTGGAAGAAGTGTGGACCGGTTCTCCTTTGAGCTATAGTAATTTGAGGGTGTTTAGCTGTATGGCATATGCACACGTCAAATAAGGAAAGTTGGAGCCAAGGGCAAAGAAGTGCATATTAATTGGCTATCCTGATGGTGTGAAAGGGTACGGTTGTGATGGCAAGACTCAAATGTTTCAAAATGCTTCACATATTGAGATGTTACTTTAATTTAGAGAGTCGGAGTTCTACTTTAAGGGCTGTTCAAAACCTTAGTCCAAACCTAGTGAAAATGCTATAGACGCAGATAGAGTTGAGACAAAGGTAGAGCTTTATGATATTGGACATTCACAGAAAGAAGAGACAAGTGAAGCAGATGAACATGATGACAGTGATGAAGTTCCTGATGAGTCCGAGGACTTGAACAATTATCAACTAGCAAGGGACTGTGCTAGGAGGACTAGAGTAGCACCTGTGAGGTCAGGTTATGCTGATCTTATAACTTTTGTATTGTCTATGTCTGAGGAGATTAATGGTAATGAACCTAGAAGCTATAAGAAAGCAACGACTAGTAAAGATAGAAGTTTTTGGCAACAAGCAATGAGGGAGGAAATGGATTCTTTGAATAAGAATTATACTTGGATTTTGATTAACAACAATACTAGGCAAAAGGTAGTAGGTTGTAAATGGGTGTTTAAACGGAAAGAAAACATTAGTAGTAATGGAAAGCCTAGGTACAAGGCTAGGTTGGTTGCAAAGGGATTCACTCAAAAGGAGGGCATTGATTTCAATGAGGTTCATCCAAAATGAGGGCATTGCTTTCAATGAGATTTCCTCTCCTGTTGTGAAACACACTTCCATTAGAGTACTACTTGCTCTAGTAAGTCAATTCAACATGGAGTTAGAGCAAATGGATGTCAAAATTTCATTCCTTCATGATAATTTGGAGGAGAGGATTGTGATGGCACAACCTGAAGGTTTTGTGAAAGTAGGAAGTGAAGATAAAGTTTGTTTATTGAAGAAATCTTTGTATGGCCTCAATCAGTCACCAAATCAATGGTATTTGAAATTTGATGATTTTATGATCAAACATGAGTATGCCAGGAGCAAATATGATAACTATGTTTATTTTAAGTGGTTAAACAATAGAGTTGGGATTTTCTTGTTGTTGTATGTTGATGACATGTTGATTGCATCAACGACCATAGAGGAAATTAGAAAACTGAAAATTTAGCTAAGTAAGGAATTTGAGATGGAAGATTTAGGTTTTGCTAAGCATATTTTAGGGATAAAGATCAATAGAGATAGAGATAGATACTTGAAAAGTTCAACATGGTCGGTACAAAGAAGACTCAAACTCCTTTGATTGCTCATTTTAAACTTTCATCGTCACAATCTCCTACTATGGATGCAGAGAAAGAAGAGATGGCTAAAATTCCTTATGCTAGTGCTGTTGGAAGTATGATAGACTTTATGGTTTGTATAAGGCCTGACTTGGCATATGTAGCTAGTTTGGGGAGTCATTTCATGGCGAATCCTAGTAGAAATCATTGGGAGATTGTCAAGTGGATTTAAGTGCTTCAAGCCATGGTTTAGTGTATAAGAGGAGCAAAAACATTGATGAGAAGCTTGTGGATTATGTGGATGTAGATTTTACGGGTGATCTTGACAAAAGAATGTCATTAACCAATTATGTATTGATATTATTTGATTGCATCATTAGTTGAAAAGGCAATTTGTAATCAATTATGGCATTTTTGACAACTAAGGCTGAATATATTGCTACTACAAAGACTATTTAGAAGCATTGTGGCTATGAGGGCTTGTAGGTGAACTTGGCATAAGACAAGGCCAAGTGAAGGTGTTTTTGACCAAAAATCAAATGTACCATGAAAGAACCAAACATATAGATATCAAGTTGTATTTCATCAGGATGTTGTTGCTGAAGGGAAGGTTTCAGTAGTGAAGATTCATATTGAAAGAAATCTAGTTGATATGATCACTAAGCCCAGTACAAGTATCAAATTCTACACTTGTTTGGATTTAATACGAGTAATGGATGGACCGTCTTTAGCTTGAAGATGAAAGTAGCTAGTAATTTACTACAGTGGTTTATAGTATGGAATACAAACTTGATCTAAAGTGGAGAATTATGAAAGATGGCTTAACATGTATAGTGCAAACATTAGGGTTGCATAGGAGCGCATATAGAGTTGTGCTGGAGCGCAAGTTTGTAGCATCAGATATTACAAGCAGAGACCTTGTGTTGGCGCACACGGTTGGTTGCACTTGAGCACCATTTCGGTTCTGGAAGAATGCCAAGTCAGAAACATTGTGTTGAAGCGCAAGGAGCATTGCGCAGGCGCGCAACTTCAACTTCCCTTTTTTTAATAACACACTTGGCACTTAGTCATTGGCTTTCACAAACATATCTTGGGATATAAAAGGGACGTGTTGTTCCATTGTATATAGAATAGAAGAGAGATAGATTAGAGAGTAGGGTTAGAGAAAGTGGGGGATTCTTAGGAAGAAAGTTAACCTAATTTCTACTAGTTTACTTTGTAAAATCTCTTGTACTCTCTTATTTTTTACCATAGTGAATTAATCATCACCAGCAACTACATGTAGGATTACTTTAGTCTTCTGAACCAGTATAAATCCTTATGTTCTTGTTGTTTTCTTTAATTTCTTTGCTTGGGTGTTTGTTTGAAACTCCTAGATTAATTCCGCATTAAGTTACTTGTGAATGTGTATACCTCTCATCTTCACAACAACTACAATGGTTTCTAATCATTTAACAGTATCATCATCTTAAAATTTTCTCAGGTAAAATGGATATATAACATAAACTTGTCATATATAGATAAATAATTTTATTAAGAATATTAAAAAAGAGATGGAAAGAGATGCCACATTTCTTTTGGAGGCTAAAAAATAAATTGTCCAAATTAGTAAAGAATCAGCATAATCGATAGCCAGGAAGTTGTTAAAAATCATGGTGGAGATCCTTGAAAATCTCTAAAAAGGAAAGGGGGTTGGGTGGGTGTTTGGTGTTGGTGGGGGGTTGTGGGGGTGTGGGTTGTTGTGCCATCAATGGAAACTAGGTAAGAGTAATGTTATACTTACAAAAGTATATATACAAAGTTTATATACAAGGTTGATATGATATCACTCATTTAATGTCACATGACTTATGCATTTATTGCATTGATCACTTATATTAATTTTTTCATTCACTGGATATCATGCTAACTTTATATATAAACTTTTGTATCCCAACTTTTTAATTCAATATTGATGATAAAAAGAAAATCCTTAATTCAAGGAGAAAATAATAGATAGAAAATCACATATAAATGATAAACATTGAAAAAAATTAAAAATTAATTATACTAGGTAATGTGGCAAATGGCAAGGCATGTCACGTGCCACATCAGTGAGGATACAAATTTTGTATCCCAACTTTGTAAATATAACATTATCATATGTAAATGTATTCATTATAAAATTCGTCAATTATGGATGTGGTCAATTTGATGAAAGAGAGGATAAATATATATTGTTCTGACATTTTTAATTGAATGGACATGTAACATGATATTTATCTCACGTAAGTTCATATCATATTCTTTTCCCAAGAGAACTCAATCAATATTCATTTTGGCAATGTCGCATTTAATTAAAGACAATTTCATATGTTTATTCTAATTAAACTATGAATTTAAATTTGATACATGCGTTACAGGATCAATTTCAAATATAGTTATCTACCGCCATCCCTGGGTGTTTGACTATAGTCCCACTACATATCTGAGACTTCATATTCCCACATATGAAAAATGGTTCCAAATAAAATAAATTCATTGCAGTTATATTTTGACAAGTTACAGGCATCTATACTGTTATGGTGTTGAATTAATTTATGGTTTACAGTTGCTGCTTCGTGATTACTGGACGCTACTTTTTCTTATATCTGTCGTTAGTGCAGGTGGATGTATATTGCTTATTCGATGCACTTTTACTTCAACAAAATAACCCTAAATCAGATACAAAACAACCAGCTGGTAGGTGGCACTGATGCAGCGAATTCATATATTTCAACGCATGGCTAGATATTGGAAGGTACCCCATGCAGCCTGTGGCTTTTATATTCCCAAAAAATAAAGAATAGCATAGATATCGAAACTACGCTCAATCTCGATCTATATTGTATAATTAGTCGTTCAGCATATCAATCAGATAATTTTGAATGGGATTGTAGCTAAGATCAATCGTGATTGGCCATATTGCATAATCATTGGTTAAGCAAATCAATCAGAGAATATTGAATGAGATTTTCTTATATTTTCTTTTCTTTAGTTATATGCTATGAATCTATGATGATGAATCCTACTAGCCCTATCAGATTTTAGAGATGTAAATCTGGCTCTTTATTAGACCATCCTATTATTCATAAACAATTGGTGCAACGTGCAAGAATTATCGAAATTTTTGAAAACGATGTGGCGCTCATGATCTATGTGTGAAAAAGAAAATAAAAAAAGGGGAAAACAAAAAGAGATAGGAATAAAAAAAATAAAGATAAGACAGGTCCTTGTCTATTGTATAATGTCTATGCAAATAATATAAGTTGGTGCGTGCACATTATATACTAAAAGTCATAATCAATAATTGAAGGATAAAACTTTCCTAAAATCTTAAAATAAGATCAGTTATGTGGATCTCAGGGCACAGCTGGTTTGGTAAGTTTATGAAAAGTTTTACCATATAAAAATGGAAACAGTTTTGTTGTTAAATTGATAACCTTCTATACAATATTTGCTCCCCCTGTTATTTTTGTATCAAATGTTGTGGAAAGTGTTGTAATATTAACGTTAACGTTGTTTTACCCAGATGTCGACCATGAACATGAGCAGCCAGCTCATCTTTCATTAATTCAACCATAAATAATCCTATCCTCAAATCGTTCTTTAAAGTCTTACAATAGTTTTGTGCGGTAGAATATGCATATTCCTATTAGGATATTGGTTAAATCCTTATTTTTCTATGAGTAAAATATAAATTAGTTAGGATTATTTACACAATTTCCTTATTTGTTTTAGGAAAGTCACCCAATTTGGATTATGAATCCTGTTAATTGTAGGGTTAGCATTCTTTTAGCCTAATAGGAATCTGGCTGTGTAATCCTAAGTGGAGATAAATATAAATCCTAGTTAAACAATGATTCACTTAATTATCCAATTTACTATGGGAATATAATTTCTATTAATCTAACATCTTACTAGATATATAGAAGCAGAAACGATTTTCCACATTCCTTCAAAAGTGATCTTTTGTTAACAAAGCGATCCAGTCTGTTCTTACTTTTCATTTTTATATAAACAAATAATCTCTTTTCTCTTTTTTTACTAATTTATTCAAATTACTTCTATATTGAGTTAATTATTGTACAACTTTTTTTACTTCTTGATCAAAAAATGGTTATTAACATATTTTACACTTGGGTTTATTTTTTAGCTTTACGCAAGCATGCATACTTAATTTAAAAACGCATGTACATAATTAACCAACCTCAAAACTTATTATTTAATCTAAGTTAATATTTAATCTCATTCCATCATGATGTTTAATGAACGAAGGAGATGTTTTTCTTTTCTTTTTTCACGGGTAGGTTTCTATGTTTTGTACCGAGTAGTGTCAATTATGAACTACCAGTCTTATAATCACGTTCTAGCTGAGCACATGATATCTTCGAAAATCTGCATTAATTTGAAACTTAGATATCTGACAAAATCTGGGTTTCAAATCTGGACATTGGAGCAAAAAATTAATATATAACTTTTCTAGGTTTAAATTTGTTGGTACTCGCTTTCAGCAGTTCATTATGTTAAAAGAATTTGTAAAATGCTCACTCAAAAATGTGTTTAAGAATTCCATTAAATTAAATTTAGCTAGCACATATGTTGAGAACGAATATAGCTGATGAATGCACGTGGTCTAGCCTGGCATAGCGTAGTTTAATTACGCTTTATTATATCAATACAATATTAATATTAATACATCTCTTATCATAAAATACTCCTCATGGCAACTTGCAGTGTTGAATATTATACTTATTTCTGTGTGGATAAACCTCTTTATAGGGAATTAACATGTAGTTGCTTGGGGTAGGAGCCATTTTCCCGTTAATTGTTTTATGGGTAATTTAAGTTACCTCCCTGAGGTTTGAAGTCTACCAATTACATCCAAGGGTTTTTCAATTACAAGGAGACCTCCCGTCAAGCTTTGACTTATTTATAAACTTTCTAACATGTCTTTAAATAATTTTTTATAACCTCCTCTAAGATTAGAAAACTAATATCGAGAAACTAATTATTTGGAAAGTGTCATTGAGTTCATTATTTGTGATAAACAATTAATAATTACATAAAGTTTGAAACATTAACCGTATTTTCTAAACGTTCGGGTTCTGAATGATGGTAACCAAGTCAAGACCTGAAAGCAGGTCTGCTTATAATTACGAAACTTCGGGTGGTATTGTGAGTTCCCAAAAACCTCAAGGATGTAAAGAAATGACCAGTCGTTTTATCGGTAAATTCAACTGCGGGCAGAATTAAAAAAATAGAGTGGAGCAGTTATGCATAGCTGGCAGCAATTTTTTACATGTCCCGTTAGAGATTGAAATGAATTTTCTTTGCTGATCAGGCAGATATTATAATCCATGCATCGACCTTCCTTCTTGTCTTCATCCCACCGTTACAAGTTCACTAGCTGTCTTTACTCGTATTAAAATTGGTCCACGGTCGAGTAAAAAAATCTTAAATCATCAAATAATACGTTGTGGTGCACATGATCCAAATATTAAAAAAAATGACAAACCGGCCGGTACAGAGATGAGTTAAGAAAGTATAAACGAGAATCTCGTGGTTAATTATATGATGCATAATAAGTCAAGCTTACACATAGTTAGGCAGGAACAGAATTGAATTAACGCATATGAAATGACCTATATATAATAACCTATCATGCTTATTATAAAAAATTATTATTAATGACCTCAAATGTTGACATCGACAATCATCGCAGGACGGCCAATACTTATTATGAAGGATGAGCCTTAAACATGATAAATAGGAAAGTTTTTCCATATATAGGTCATTTATAAAGATTGTAGTCCAGACGGTCGTACGATTTTTGGGAAGTTAAAATATTAACACAATAATACTGAAATTCGGCATCAAAATAGTGGATTATTCCGAGTTTTTGTGCTTGCTTAACGCGTAGTTAACTAGTTATATTATGCCGATCACAACATGCACGTCAAATCGGAGATGAAACTCTAGGGTTTGACAACCATATAATATTTCTCCTTGTGGGTTCCTCTTGCCACTTGTAAATAAAAAATAAAAAATAAATAAAAAAATTGAAAGGGTTCTTCTTGCCACTAGTCATTGATTTAGGACCTGTTTAGTTGGTAAAACAAAAATCCTAGTAGTTGTAGACTTTATATTTTTCTGTTAAAAAGCAATATGAAAAAAATTCTTTACACATAAAAATTTCAACTACATTATACAATCATTTTATTTTGGAAGTTTATTCTTCTTTTAAAATCATTACTGGCTGTACTCCAATGTATTTCGAAAAACATAGTTTCGCTTTCAGCTCGTAACTAAACGCGCTAATTCATAAATTTCACTAGGCTGGACTTGATTAACTTATCAATTCAGCAGTGAGCTGTCCCTTTGATTTAACATGCATGTTTTAATTCCCAAACTAATAAATAATTAGGTACGACTTCAGCAATTTCAGATCTGTATCACAGGCTTCTGATAGCAATCTTGAACCCAAACCATAGAAAATTGTTGATATCGCATTAGTTTATTGACCAGCACATGTTTCTTGTTCTGAAATCCTACTTGTTTTTTACTCAAATGGTTGTTCCACTTCAATATAAATAGGTTAGAGATGTAGCTAGAGATCACAAACTCGGAGGCAACCTGAGAACACACAAAAGAGAGAGACAATGGGTACACAAAAGATGGTTTACATTTTAGGGCTTTTGGGGTTTCTGTTAATCAATGGGCTTGTGCATTGCAAGGCTGATACCCTTCGTTATAATTTTACTGTAAGTGGTTTCTTCTCTGCATTTAAATATAATTGTTTTTGTTCTTCATGTTTGTTATTTTAGAGCTTCCTTTTTGGGATATTTGCTTTCTCTTGGTATTGGAAAGCATGTCCGAGAAGTCACAAAAATAGTAGATGTTTCTAAAATACAAAATAACCATTAAAAGATCCCTAAGTTATTCCAAAAAAGGCTAGACTCTCACTAGCCATATTTTCAATTAGTTTAGAAATATGATTGATTAATCTGTCTACCGTACTGTCTTCTTCATCATAAATGACCTTGTTGATGATAATAGTACAGAGAAATTAAGCTCTACTATGTGCTCTTCGATGTGCATATATATAAAACTATCGATATGCTTCACGTGGAAATGGTTAACTGCACTATGCTTGCATGCATGTCATTATTTAGGAATAATTAACTTATTTTGCAGATTGAAGAAACTTCATACACAAGACTATGCAGCACGAAGAACATCTTGACCGTAAATGGACAATTTCCAGGACCAGCAATCAATGCACGCCAAGGAGATACAGTAATTGTAGATGTTTACAACAAGGGAAACAAAAACATCACACTTCATTGGTATATATACTTGCCATTTCGTGCGTGTTAAATGTTCAAGAACGAATGGAAACTAGCAAGTAATAGTTAAACCTTTTGACAATTTGTAGGCATGGAGTGAAACAGCCTAGAAATCCGTGGTCAGATGGACCTGAATACATAACGCAGTGCCCTCTCAAACCGGGAGCAAATTTCACTCAAACGATAATATTGTCTGATGAAGAAGGGACTGTTTGGTATCATGCTCATACAGAATTTGATCGAGCAACAGTTCATGGTCCTATAATTATACATCCCAAGGAGGGAAGTGAGTATCCGTTTCCAACTCCTGATGCAGAAGAGACTATCGTAATAGGTATGTAGAGAAAGCCTTGCTACTCATTAAAACACTGAACAATCTTCTTATACATATTCGTCTAATTTATTTCCGAATTGCAGGCGAGTGGTGGAAAGAAGACATAGCGGAGTTGTATGATGAGATGATTGCGTCAGGAGGGGATCCCAACGAATCTGCTGCCTACCTCATAAACGGACAACCTGGTGATCTGTATAACTGCTCAAAAGAAGGTCAAGACATATAATCTACCTAATCAATTTTATATACATTTTTGTTTGTCATTGGCACTCTGTACAAATCTTGAGAAGATATTAGGCTGGTCCGTGGTCACGTTTAAAAATATTGGAGTTTTGTGACTATTTTCAGAGTACCAAGAGAGATTCCAGAACAAAAAGAACGATTAAAAATTTAATGAATCTTGCCAAAAGCTAAAATCTTTCTGTTAGCCGCTAACAAACTTTGATTTGATTTACTCTTTGCAGGAACATTTAGGCTACTGGTTGATTATGGCAAGACTTATCTTCTTCGCATAATTAACTCTGCTATGCAAGACATGCACTTCTTCAAAATCGCAAATCACAATCTCACTGTAGTGGGCTCAGATGGCGCCTATCTCAAGCCATTTACAAGCGATTACCTCTCAATAGGGCCCGGCCAAACTATTGATGTCTTGTTACATGCCAACCAAACCCCTGCTGAATACTACATGGCTGCCAGAGTATACAACGGGAATTCTAACATTACTATCAATAATAGCACCACTACAGCTATAATACATTACAATGGCAATTACTCGAATTCTTCAACTCCTGCATTCCCAGATTTGCCTTTCTATAACAATACAAATGCAGCGAGAAGTTTCATCAAACTGTTTAGAAGCTTAGCCGATGCAGCTCACCCCATCGATGTCCCAATACATATTAGCAAACATCTCTTTTACACAATCTCAATAAACGCACTTCCATGCGCGGCAAACTCGACATGTTCTGGACCTCGAGGGATGAGACTTGCTGCTAGCGTGAATAATGTAAGCTTTGTGAACCCGAACATTGATATACTAGAAGCTTATCATAGTTCCGTCAGTGGAGTATACAACACAACCTTCCCAAGTAGACCACCATTCAAGTTTAATTGGACCGCCAGTGGTTTGCCAGCAACCTTATGGATACCGAAACAAGGCACTGAGGTGAAGGAACTAAGATACAACTCTACGGTGGAAATTGTTTTCCAGAACACAAATTTGGTGGCGGGGACTGATCATCCTATGCATTTGCACGGATTTAGTTTCTACGTCGTTGGAATGGGCCCTGGAAATTTCAACAAAAGCAGTGACCCCCAAACCTACAATCTTGTTGACCCTCCTCTTGTGAACACTATTGCTCTCCTTTATAACGGATGGGTTACCATTAGATTCAAGGCAGATAACCCAGGTATATTAATATTTATTAATATTGCCTTTTACTTTCTACGATTACTAATTTTAGTGTTAATCTTGAAATTATATAAGATTTTTAACATTATATTATTGACAGGAGTGTGGTTCATGCACTGCCATTTGGACCGTCACGCGGCGTGGGGGATGGATACGGTGTTTATAGTGAAAAACGGCAGAGGTGAAAAAGGGAAAATGTTGCCAAAGCCGGATAACATGCCACCATGTTGATTCCCTGAAGCCTAATGGAGCGTGTATCTAGATATTAATTTTATGAAATAAACTGCTGGCTAGCTAGCGTGATGATTCTCTATTCCTCTTTTAGTTGGGAATTAATAATGTTTGTAAAATTGTTGTAGTTGACCTCGAACGAGCCAACTATTGTTGCAATGAATTCATTAATATATTTACTTATATTTAATTAAGAAAAGGAATTTTCTCCAATTTCAGGATTTTGTCGCAACTCAAATCCAGATCTAACTTATTTCAATACGACTTTCTACTTAAATTATTCAGTCTGATCTTTAAAAATATATATCCGAAGGAAATCCATGCAAATAAAAAGAAATTAATTTTTTTTAAAATAGATATATATTTTAACATTCAATCTTTACTTTTTTGTCCAACTCCCACAAACTATTAACTATAAATTCGGGGAGGCTGCAAAACTTTATTTTTAATATTTTCTAAAATAATCTGAAAATTTTCCAAATAATCGAGTTGAAATATTAAAATACAAAATAATAACAAAATCAACATAAGCTAACACGACATTATAACAAATGAAGTAGAACGATGATTAAAACTCGAAATGCAGAAGTAAATGAGTAAAAGGAAGAAATGGGACAATAAACGAAAAATAAGAGGAAGTGTAAGCAAACCAAAGAGGTAATTAAGAATTTGCATCCTTTTGATTAGTGCTATAAAAACAAATCATTCAATTGATTTGATTGATTTCTCTACGAGACGAAGTTGCTTACTCTTCTGTCCATATTTTTAATCTCCTTTTATAAAATAATTCCTTGGATAAATAATAATTTCTTAATTATTTTATCCTTGTCTCTATGCATCACTATGTATCTTTAAAGACTATTTCGTTAATTTCGTGGACAATTTCCCCCCATTACCCCCACTTTTCCGTTAAAATCTTAAAAAACTAATAAAATAAAATAAAAACATATCATAGCAAAAGTAAAATAAATGTTGTGATCGATCGTGATTATATTGTGTGGAAGCTCCACCGCTCAATTTTCGTTCTGCCCAATGCCAAAGCACTAAGCCCATCCTCACAAATCAGCTACTCTCATCCTTCACCTACTCAAATTCCACTTGGCAATTGTCTTTGCATAAGGGATAACATACTCCGAAGCTGCTGGCCTAAAAGCAATTATGCTTTTATCATTTTCACATCATGATGCGACTTTTATATATTGAGCTGTGGAAGAATAGAAACCTTGTGGACTACAAAGTGGTTCGAGAATAGTAAAATAAGAATACGGAGTGGAAGAAAATTTCGCTTTTTGCTGGCCAATTTTGATTATTGGCTTAGGTGGCGGGCGATAATAATGCCTACGTGAAGGCCTCGGCATGCAGGATAATGTATTAGACACGGTTTTGGAAGCCTTGAGAGTTCAATAATATTTTCATGCTGTATTGCATCTTTCCCTCTCATATTTTTCTTATTTACATTTGCAGCCTTCTAACTTTTATTATTTATTATATAATGATAATAAAATAATCTTACTATGTTCTCTGTTTCTCCTTCCTTTTTATCATCTTCTTCTCAACATCTAAATAACTAAATTTATATATTTGTATACATCTACCTCCAGCTCACTAGTAAAATTTGTATTTGGTGTACAATATTTGACTTAACAAGAGGGAAAAATGGAAAAATGGAAAAGGATAGTGAAGAGGGGGAGGGGGGAGGTGGGGTTGTTGTGGAGGTGGGTTTAAACCACATCTTCGTTAAGATGGATATTGGATATTTATGCTTTGGTCAACATACCAAGGCTCCAACGACATAACAAAGCTACACACAAAAAGAAAATAAAGGTTAGAGGTGCCGCTGGTGTTACTGACGATAATGATTCAATGCTAAGTCAGAGACTAAAATATGGAGAGAAATTTATGATCGACTAGGGAGAGATGAGGGAGAGAGGATTATAGAGTTTTAGGGTTAGAGATTGTTCCAAACCTTCAATGGTAGCAAATGAGCCTATTTATAGAAGATTTTACTTACAGGTGGCAAGATGCATGGAGCTTGCTTGACACCATGCTTCATGCACAGGACCTTATGGCGACACCTGGAACTTGTAAAGCAATTTGGAGAATAATGTAACGGTTTGGTCCACTCCCACTGGGATGGTCTGTGGGTGTCTTTCAACCCACTCCACAGCCAGGAGGGTGCCTTGTCTTGGGCCTTAGCCCTCAAGGGTGTCACCAGTTGTACAGTAAATCGTATTGTCCGCTTTGGCCCACTGGGCCTCACGGTTTTGTTCCCAAAGACCTCAACCTGGACCTCAACTTGCTCGAATGGTACTCATGATGAACCGTGAGAGCCTTTGTGGTGGAGGTCTCGGGTTCGAGTAGGGGAAGCGTATTGAGGGCCAGGTTGAGGTCTTCAAGAACAAAACCGTGAGGCCCTTTGGGCCAAAGCGGATAATACGGTTTAGTGTATGACTGGTGACACCCTTGAGGGTTGAGGTCCAAGACAGGGCACCCTCCCGGCTGTGGAGTGGGTTGAAAGACACCCACAGACTATCCCAGTGGGAGTGGACCAGACAATTACAAATAAAATATTTCTTTAAGGGGCCATTTGTTATGCAGTTTTCTCCCCATGGGAATGGGAAACTGAATCCCACCCTTTGTTTGGTTGGCCTAGTTCATTTTTCAAACCCAGGAATCTTGATTCCCTTGGTAATCACATTACTGTCAAAATGGGGTAATCTGAAACCCTTTCATCCTTTGAGTTTCAGATTACCGGGAATCTAACTCCCCCTCCACCGGCACTGTAGACACAAAAAAAAACCCTCATCTCTGAAATCAATTTATCACCATCAACAAACCTTTTTTCTCATCTCTCACAAAATTCCATTTCAACGTCAACATGTCAAAATTGGAAACTCAAAATCCATCAAAAATCAAATAAAAAAATATAAATTAAAAAAAGTGAAGGTGAGAATTTATGCAGCCATGATAGATTGTGGTGGTGTTGGCCATGGGTGGCATCGACTGGATTTGTTGGTGGGGCTATCAAGGATGGCTGTTGTCGACGATGGTAGAGACGAGGTGGCGACGTAATTAGGTAGGGAAGAGAAAAGAGAAAACAGAGGAGAGGAGGAGGAGGAAGAAGAAGAAGAAGAAGAGAGGGAAGAAAAGGGGAGAAAGGAGCTTTGACTAGAAAGTGATAAGGTGGTGACGTGATTAGGCAGGGAAGAAAAAAGAGAAAACAGAGGAGAGGAGGAAGAAGAAGAAGAAGAGAGGGAAGAAAAGGGGAAAAATAAGCTTTGACCGGAAAGTGACGAGGTGGGGAAGAAAAGAGTAAAAAAAAGTTTTTAATTTTTTAATTTATAATTTATATTAGTTAATAAGTTAATTATAAATTTATTAACATATTAAAAAAATTAAATGTAATTTGTTTATTATAATTTACAATGAATTCATAATAAATTAATGCAAAAATTTTCAAAATTAGTACATCAAAAAAATTAAAAATAATTTTGTATTAAATTATGTTATTTTATATTATAATATAAAAATAAAAAAATATTTTTAAAATATTGAAAAAAATTAATTATAAAACTTATTAATATATTATAAATAAAATTAACACATTCATATTCCTGTGTATAACCAAACACAGTCATCTGATTTCCGTAGTAATCAAAGAAAAGATTCCTATAAGCAACTAAACACAATAATATTAGTTTCCCAAGTATCAGATTCCCATAATCACTTTCCCAGTAATCTGAATCTCATTCCCATAAAATTAAACCCCCATACCAAACGCCCCCTAAGAGACACCTACAAGTTTGTAATGGAGTCGATGAGGACATTTGGAGAAGAAGCTCTTTTCTTTAGAGCGCCTGGGGAGAAGCTTCAATAGAGCCTAGAGCCTCCTTTATTTTATTAATTTTTATGGAATCTGTAGTGTAATCATTAAAATCAAGGATATATAATAAATGATTTATAGCTTCAATTGAATACTCTTCTGACATTGATGACGTTAACTTAGGAATTTATGTCATGCAACACCTCTTGTGGCAAAATTGATAATTTCGTTCGTCGGCCAAGTGGGTGTTCATTATGGAATTATCTGATCAACCAAAAAATATCAATATTATGAGTAATGGCAAAGTCTTCGTTGCCTAGATTATAAAATGAAGAATCCATTACTTTAGAAATCAAATCGCCATATAGGATGGCAAACACATTTGATCCTAATTAAAATGCAAAAAGAATTATATCACCTAATGATGTGGCTGAAGGATTAATCTCATTGGTTGTACCATAGCCTCAATAGAACAGATCTCCATAGGTGTATATAAACTTAAATCTCAATCGCCAAACAACTAAATTTTCTAAATAAAAGCCCATAATTAAATTTACCATGTCGTTTTATAGGTAAATTCAACAATTGGTAGAATAAGAAAATAGGGAGGAGTAGATAGGCATAGCTAGGTGCAATTTTTCGCATTTGTATTAATAAATTGAAATGAATTTTCTATGTAGGGATTTATAGCTCATTTTCTTATTCGACTTGACTTCTGTATGTAGTATTAAAAGTATAATGAACAAGAAATTAAAGTTGTCAAATAAGTAGGAGTCTTACTCCAATTAGGAGTATAAAAACTCCATATAGACCTATAAATATGGGTATTGATAATTAATTCTAGGTATGAGAGAGCGACTAGATATAAAGGTTTAACCAAAGTATACACTCTTAAAAAGTCAAAAAGCTTATTATTAACAATTTATTAACCCCTTTTTTATAATACAAAAATATAAAAATTAAAATACATAACAAGAATTGTTATTATAAAAAAAAGGTTAAGTTCAAAAAACATGTAAAATAAATAAAATTAACAATCTTAAAAAGTCTTATACATATATCAAAAATCAAAATAAAACTTGACATTTTTTTAGATATTGAAAATTATCTGTAATTGATTCCATGCTAAATGTTTTGGTAATTTCTTTCTCGATTTGAGGTATTGCAGAGAAAAGAAAAGAAAATATTGCTAAAGTAGGAAAATATCTAGAAAAGAAGAAATTAGTATTATAATAGGACAAAGAAAATATATTATTGGTAAAGTAGGAAAAGATAATGGGAAATCAGTATTATAATAGGATAAGGAAAATATATTAGTATTTAAATCGGAAAAATAAAATTAAATCAATAATTTAGTGGACAAAAGGAAAGTTGAGAAACGAGATAGTGTACTTTAATAATAAAGCGAGGACTATTGAACTTAAAATTTCTATTCTACCTATAATTCATATGTTGAATCACAAGTTTTTGGAAGGTTAAGTTTAGGAAAAAGAAAACAGGAGAGGCAATGCTTGAGAAAAATGGGGACCATTTAACATGAAATTTCTGATATGTCAACGTTCATTTATTCTATCAAAATATCTAGGGAGGCCAACTTGTAAACTTAGTACGAACATTATACATGACAACTGAAATTGCTTAAGAAGCTTAGAAAATTTTTTCAACATGGGGGCCCGATAGCCACATCAGGCCTAAACATGGCTCCGCCCATGGTGGAAAGATTTATATCATTTTAGGATGTGATCTCTTGTACTTGTGTATGTTTATGATATAAAGAATTTATCTCGTCATCAGTAAATATATGTAATTGCCGCCAAACCATGTTAAATATGTTATCTCGCTGTTGTGTGACTTATTTTTTAATTATTATCAATCTCGATATCTATAATTTTTCTGCATATTTTTTTTTACACTTTGGTGATCAACCATATATTCTAATACATGCATTGACCTTCCTACTTGTCTTCATCTTATGTTACAGTTTACTAGTCATCTTTACTCGAATTAAAATTGGTCTGACTATGGAAAAAAAATCTTCAATTGTCAAATAATTAATACGATGTGGTGCACATGATCCAAATGTTAAAAAATAACAAACTGGTAGGTGTGGAGATGACTTATATATATAGGAATGGTATATTTTAACTTAGAATTTTGACTGAAAACTAGACATCAATATCTAACACTCGTTTATCTAAATCTAATGGTTAAGATAAGTACTAAGATGGCATTATAATTTAATTAAAATAGAATCTTTAATTAAAAATCTGATGTGGCAATCACGAACTTTTCTTCTTCACCTTCAGTTTTTGAAACTATTGTTTACCATCAAAACAACAAACAGTCGCCGTAGGGCTTCTTTACAAACAGCCGTCGAGTGTAGTTAGAGTTTCTTGGAGCAACTTTTTACCCTCTCTCTGATCATGATGACAAGCAATATCGATGAGGAAATAGGTATGTATTTCTCTTTTATTTGAAGTTTTTCAATTTATGCCACAATAATATCTTTCTCTATTAAGGGGCATAGATTTTAAAGCCTCTATTGTTGAAAAAAATTAGTTTGTATTGTCTTTTTAATTGCAAACACTAACAACTTTCTATGAGCTATATAAGTTTTGCAATAAGGAGAACTGTTAGTATCAGTGTGTCGAGCTGGTGTCGAGATTCGTCTAGTGTTGTTGTTGAGCTTGTATCCAGTTTCGTGTTGTTGTTTTGTCAAGTGTCGAGAATATTGTCAAGATGTGTCGAGATATGTCTAGTTGATTGTGTCGAGATATGTCGAGCTGTGTCAAGTTGATTATGTCGAGATGTGTCAAGACGTGTCGAGTTGATTATGTCGAGTTATTGGTGTCAAGTGTGGCTTTGTCGAGTTTCGATTTTGTCCAGTGTCGAGACCTTGTTGAGTGTCGAGTAGTTATTGCGTCATGATTGTCGCGTGATGAGAAAATGTCGAGTTGACAATATCATCTCGTGTGTCAAGCTTATATGTGTATCAAGCTTGCTCATATGCATCATGTCGAGTTGGTGAGTGTTGATGTCAATATTGTCGAGTGTTGGTAACGAGATTGTCAAGTGTCGAGCACTTGAGCTGAGAGTACTAATGACGAGTTCTGATTTGGTAATAATATACATGTGCCATGCACATGTTATGTTTTGATCAACATGTGATAAAAAAAGAATATTAGTTTACTGTTTCTAGAATTATATTTTAGGAAGTATTTGATTTATAATAAATATCTTCTAAGACTAGGATATAATACCTTGTATCCTAATTAGAATAGAAGAATATTTATTTATCCTAATCTCTTTAGGAACTTTATTATATCACTTCCTATTTTATTTCTCCTAATCCTTATGTGATTTTGATTAGATCTTTTATAGGATTTCTAGGAGATTTCGTCCAGGCCTCTCACTATATATGTTTCATGTAATAACCAGGCAAAAAATAGATGTTGAAGAGAGATTAAATTGGTTAGCTGATTTGGTTGTGAGAGAGTCTTGATTTTGGCATTCCATGAACTGATAGAAGAGCTTCAACGCAAATTGGAATGTTTTCTTTGATTTAATTTCTTGAGTCTTTGATTCATGTATGAGAGATAGAAATTGTACATGAGTTGTTGATTGGGTTTATGTGAGTTAGTAGACATTTGGGATAACTTGCGGGTTAAGTGTTTATGTAATTCAGTATCAGACATCGGGTGTTTTGTATAACTTAACAGTGTGTTGTTAAGTTATCTGTGACAGAGAGTGGGCAGTGTCACTAGAGTTTATGATCTTTGCAAAGATTTTGTTTTACAAAGATTAGGTCAGTGTGTGAGGGTGAGTCAGCACTGTAAAAGGTCCTAAAGATTGTACAAACAAAAACTTAGTGAATTGCAGCTCTATAGTTGTCCGTGGATGTAGGTTTTATAACCGAATCACGTAAAAATCCTCCTGCGTCAATTTACTTAACAGTTTACTATTTTATTTTATATAACTGTATACTTGCAGAAGTCTCAATTGGTATCAGAGCAGGTTCATTGATAAACAAGTGAAGAAAACGATCAAGCTAATCTGGAAGAATGGAGTTTATTCGTAATGGAGGATCTGGAACACAACCACCTATCCTTGATTACAGTAATTATTCATACTAGAAGGTAAGAATGATGATGTATATTAAATCTCTTGATGACAGGGCATAGACTAGTGTGCTTAAAGGATGGACACCACCAACAAAGGTGAATGCTTTTGGTGATTCCGAAGCCAAACCAAAGGATGAATGGACTGATGAAGAATATCAACGTTCCAGCTAGAATTCAAAGGCTCTTAATGCAATATTTGCCGCAGTGGACTTAAACAACTTCAGACAGATTTCAAGGTGCAAAGTGGTCAAAAAAGCATGGGACATACTCAAGGTAAAACATGAAGGTACAGCATCTATTAAAAGATCTAAATTAATGAGATTAAATTCTTAATTTGAAAGAATGATGATGCATGAGGATGAGTCTATTTCTGAGTTTTACTCTAAGATATGTCACATTACAAATTCGGCATACATGCTTGGCAAAACTTTCACAGATGCAGAAATTGTTAGCAAAATAATTAGGTTTGTTCTAGATAAATTTCAACCTAAAATTTCAGCCATTGAGGAAGTTAAAAACACTGATGAGATAAGGGTTGATAAACTGATAGACATTCTCCTAAACTTTGAAATTAATCAGAGTACTAGGAAGCAAAAAGGTAAAAGCATTGCATTCAATGTAAAAGCTAAAAAATCTGATGATGAAATGATGAGCTTGATGAAACTAATTCTAAACAGATTGCTTTTCTAATAAGAAATTATGTCAAGTTCATGAAAAGAAATTTTAGAAAAAACAATCAAGGAAAGCCATTAAACTCAAGCGAAGAAAAATTTAGAAAGTTCAGCAAGGAGAATAACAAGAAGAAGTCAAAACAACCTGAAAAGAAATGACAGATTTAATGTTATGAATGTTCTGGTTATGGGCATATTTAATCTGAATGTGCTAATCTCAAGAAGAAGAACAAATGACTGACAGCAACCTAGAGTGATGAATCAGAATCAGAGTCAAAAGATTAAGATTGCATGAGCAACTTTATTGTATTTACTGCATCTACAACTAATAAAGGGAAAGCTATTATGTCTAACATAATAAAAAATTACAGAACTAGTGTTGATCATTCTGATGAAGAAGATGGACCAGAATACTATGAAGAGTTGCAAGAGACATACAACGCACTCTATGGTGAATGGCTGAATCAGAAGGAAGAAATCAAAATCCTGAAGAAGAAGATTGAGGTGCTGGAATGTGAAAAATCCTATGCTGAAAAACAGATCTCAGGACTGGAGACTGTTTTGACAGACAAAACAACACATATTAAGAAAATCACAACAGAACTGGTTGAAAGCAAAAGGTGTGTTGATCAACTCAAAATTGGAGTAGCCAAACTTGATAAGGTCTTGAGTCTTGGAAGAGACAACTCCAACAAACATGGATTAGGGTACACAAAAGGTAATGGTACATCTTCATCAACAACAATTTTTGTTAAAGCCTCAACATCAGGTAAGTATTCGGAACTTAATTCTTTAAAGTCAAGCCCTGATTCCAAAAGAAGTGAGACATTTGTCTCTGCTCTGAGTTCTTTCAAACTCAGTACTGAAAAGGTAAAGAAATTCATTCCTACTATTTATTTTTGTGGTAAAAAGGGACATATTAGGCCTAGATGCTTTAAACTATTGAATCTTTTGCATAAGAGATCAAAACAGTTCAAACTGTTATCAAAACCATAACTGCAGTGGGTTAAGAAAGACAAGACAGTATGTTATGTTGCATTTACTGCACTTAATCATGCATATAACGATTTGTGGTATTTCGACAGCAGTTGTTCCAGGCACATGACTGGAAATAAACAATTTCTAACTGACTTTAAAGCATGCAAGGATGGTAATGCCACCTTTCGAGATAGAGCAAAAAGTAAGATCATTGGTAAAGGCACTTTGAATGTCAAAGGCCTACCCAATTTTCAAAATGTCTTGCTGGTTGAAGATTTCAAAGCTAATCTTATTAGTATTAGTCAGATCTGTGATGAAAAGTATACTGTTAATTTCACACAAAATAAATGCATGGTCTTAGATAATTTTGGTAAATGCATTCTAGAAGATAATAGATCTTCTGATAATTGTTATTTGGTAGAAATTGCATTTCATGCTAGGACTTCGGATTTAGAATTGTGGCATCAAAAATTAGGGCACTTAAATTACAAAGACTTTGTTAAATTAACTAAGTTAGGTGCAGTAAAAGGAGTTTCTAAACTTGATGACAAAGTTAATGGAATTTGTGGACCATGTCAAATGGCAAAACAAATTAGAAGTTCACACAAGTCAAATCCACATCTTAGCACATCCAAAATATTTGATTTGCTTCACATGGATCTTATGGGTCCTATGCAAATTGAATGCATTACAGGTAAGAGATACATATTTGTTTGTGTGGATGATTTTTCTAGATATACTTAGGTTGATTTTATTAAAGAAAAATCTGACACTTTTGAGGCTTTCAGGAATCTTTGTGTTAAGCTTGAAAATGAGCAAAATAGGAACATTGGTAGGATTATAAGGATAAGAAGTGATCATGGAAAGGAGTTTGAAAACGTTAGCTATTCTGACTTCTGCAAATATCATGGCATTGACCATGAGTTTTCAGCTCCCAAAACTCCTCAACAGAACGACATTGTGGAAAGGAAGAATAGAACTCTTGAAGAGATGGTTAGAGTGATGCTCAATAACAAAAAGTTGACCAAGAGGTTATGGGCTGAAGCTATAAGCACTGCTTGTTATATTTCAAATATAGTTTTTCTAAGACCTGACACTAACCAAACACCTTATGAAATTTTGAAAGGCAGAAAGCAAAATTTGAAATATTTTCATGTTTTTGGATGCAGGTGTTACATCTTAAATGACATAGAGCAGTTAGGAAAATTGGATCCAAGGAGTGATGAAGGAGTCTTCGTGGGATATGCTCAAAATAGCAGAGCATTTTGAGTTTACAACCTGAGAACTGAGGCAGTCATGGAATCTGCAAATGTAGTATTTGATAATCTGGACGATTATGCAAAGTACTCACAAGAGGAAAGCATAACCAGCTTCACAAATGATACAAAAAAGTAAGATTCAAACAGCAACAATAAAGAAGATTTTGTTATGAAAGAGGACACAGCCGCTGTTATAGCCGACGTAACAATAAACAATTCGGATTTGAACAAAAATTCAATCAAGAATGATGATGATAGAAAAGATCCACCTACATGGATTCAGAAGGCACATCCAACAAGCTCTATCATTGGAACACCAGATGGCATGATGAAGACTTGAAGCAAGGTAAGAAACTAGGCAAGGTTTGCATGTTATGTTTCTTTAGTTGAACCAAAAAATGTGAAAGAAGCATTAAAAGAAGATGTTTGGATTCAAGCCATGCAAAATGAACTTAATCAGTTTAAAAGGAATGAAGTATGGGAATTAGTTCCTAGGCTAGAAAATGCAAATGTCATTGGAACTAAATGGATATTCAAAAATAAAACTGATGAAAGTGGACAAGTGGTAAGAAACAAGGATAGGCTAGTTGCACAAGGTTACACACAAGTAGAAGGCATAGACTTTGATGAAACCTTTGCACCAGTAGCTAGACTTGAGTCAATTAGATTACTACTTGCAATTGCTTGTTTGCTTGATTTTAAGTTGTATCAAATGGATGTTAAAACAGCATTTTTAAATGGCTATCTCAATGAAGAAGTCTTTGTTGAACAGCCTAAAGGATTTAAAGATCCTAAGCATCCTGATTTTGTATACAGATTACACAAAGCTTTGTATGGTTTGAAACAAGCTCCTAGAGCTTGGTATGAAAGCTTGACAAATTTTTTGATCAACAGAGGATATAAAAGAGGCAGCAATGATAATACTTTGTTCATCAAACATACATCTAACTATTTTATTGTTGCTCAAATATATGTTGATGACATTGTTTTCGGGTCAACTAACAAAAACAAGATTAATGAGTTTGTTAAGTTGAAGCAAGAAGAGTTTGAGATGAGCATGGTAGGAGAATTAAATGAATGATGGGATATTCATATCTCAATCAAAATATGCTAAAAATCTTGTAAAGAAATTTGAGCTTAAGAATGCAAAACCAATGAAAACTTCTATCAGTACTAATCTTAAACTTTCAAAAGACAAAGCAGGTAAAGATGTTGATGCAAGTTTGTATAGAAGCAGCTTGCTATACCTCATAGCAAGTAGACCGAACTTGTGTTTTAGCGTAGGATTTGTGCAAGATTTCAAGCAAATCCAAAGGAATCACATCTTGTAGCAACTAAGAGAATCATCAGGTATGTTCATGGAACACATGGCTATGGGATATGGTTTTCTAAAGATACAAATGATTATCTTGCAGGGTTTAGTGATGTTGATTGGGTAGGAAATGTAGATGAACGAAAAAGCACTTCGGGAGGTTGTTTTTATCTTGGTACTAACTTGGTTTCATGGCACAGCAAAAAGCAGAATTCTATTTCTTTGTCTACCATTGAAGCCGAATACAAAGCAGTAGGGAGTTGTTGCACACAACTATTATGGATGAAGTAAATGTTCAGTGATTATGACATTGAACAAAAGCCTATAACTGTGTTTTGTTATTAGATACCATTTTATAAAGGAACTAGTAGAATCTAAGGCGATACACAATGAACACATCTCCACTGATAGATAATTGGTTGACTTGTTCACTAAGGCATTGGATACAACAAGATTTGAAAATCTAAGAAAAACCTTAGCCATCTGTCAGTTATATGAATGAACACAGTATGCTGTTATGTTATTCATATATGTAGTATCATAAGTTTTCTTCTAAATTAGCATGTGTGAGCAGTGATATATATAAAATTTGTGTGTATAATAAGATACAGAGTTAAAATGAAAAATACAGAGAGGGCTACCAATATATGATGTGTGAAAGCCATCATTGAGAGTAACCTCAGGGCATCTAGGAAATATGTTGAGGTCACCCACTCATATGAAAAGGGCTACCTCTATATTGTGTGAAAGCTACTGTATTAATCTATAAAAATTGACATTGAAATCAATTTTTGTGTGTGTAAGAAGTATGCTCAAGTTGATTACTCAATTGAATCACGAAGAAAAATAACTTTCATGTGAAAATTACACAGCTGTAAAATATGCTTTCTTCGAATGATTCATATGATAATTCATATATTACTGTTATGTTATTGTTAACTGTGTTCTGTTACGTTTTTCATAACAATGTCTTTTGTGCTTACCCGAAATTTAAGTTTCATGTGTGTCCATGTGTCAAAATGCCATGTCAGCATTATTGAATTAAGGGGGAGAAGTTTCACTGGCGGGAATCCTAATTCTATTAATATTCCTTATTCAAATTGGAATCAAATTTGAATTGCTGTCTTTTAATGGAAGTTATGAAATGGTTTTGGAAATAGATTTAACATTAAATTTTGTCAAAAACAAAATTATTTTTTAAAAGCCGAGCATATTTCAAAATCGATTTAGGGCTTTTTTAATTCATACCATCCTTCAACAACAGCTTCTCTACTGTCCCTCGTCTTCGTTCTCTCTTTCTCTATTTTGAAAAATTTGCTACAGACTACAAACCCTATCAATGGAGACCTTATCTAACTTGACAAAGACAGCTAGTTCTTCATCTTCGCCCAGTAGCTCCAATTACAACAGGAGTGACAACATTCAGTCATCTCGGACACAACACACACATACAGAGATCGCTGTTGATCCCGCCATCAGTGAGAATGAGCAATGCCGGTGAGGAAGATAAAGGATAAAGTCAAGCCGAAGTACAACAAATTCCTTACAGCGGTTATCAAACAAAAGTTTGTGAAGTACACTTCAGAGCAAAAATTGCAGATGGAAAGGCCAGTGAAATTGTCAGATTTCAACTCCTATGGCCTGAGTAAGATGATTGAGTCTATTTACTGAACTCATACAGTAACAAACTACCTACCCCCTGTGAAGGCTTTAATTCAAGAATTTTATGCAAACATCTCATCTTCCATTGATGATCCTAAAAGCTTCCTGTATCATAAAGTTTATTGTAGAGGAAAGTTTGTTAAGTTCTCTCCAAATGTCATCAACACTTTCCTAGACATTCTCATAGGCAGCTTACATGCATTAGATGAAGAATTTAACATGGCTGAAGTTGTTAAGGAACTAAATGGTCGAACAGACATTGAATGAAAACCAAGAGATGGTATAGACCAGCAATACCTTAGGAAGAAATATCGAGTGTTGCATAAGATAGCTCAATTCAACTGGCTTCCTTCTTCCCATCAAAATCAAGTTCGGGAAGACAGAGTGAAATTTCTATACTATTTAGGAACCAATCGACCAATTAACTTTGGTTTGCTAGCTTACAAATCAATCGTTCAGATTGGTTCTTATCACTCTGATTATTACTTGCTTGTGCTTCATTATTTGCTTCAAGTGATTCTTGCACAGAACAACATCCCTATGAGCTTTAATGAACATATAAAAATTCTATCTAAACCCATTACAAAAGGATTTCTTCAAAGATTACATGATAAGACAAAGCCTTAAAGAGTCAAGAAAAATCAAATGAACAATATTGCAGAACAACTTACTTTGATCAATTCTGCTTTGGCTGAAGTTGTGCAGGATTTAAAAGCTATCAAAGAAAGACAACTTGTCTTGGAGGCAAGATTTGCAAGGCACTATGGTCCAATAGAGGGGTCACAGCCAATAGAGACTGAACATGAGGCTCCTGAGAAGACAGATGATCCCACACCAGTTCTTGATGCTCCTAATCCTGCTGAAACTGAACAAATGCCAACAGCAGAACTAGCTCCACTAACTATTGTTGAGAAAGATATAACAGCAAAAATAGCCAAAACAAAAGAAACTCAAGTCAATCGCTCAAGGAAGAAACTTAAAGAGAAAAAGGAAAGATGACAAGGTGAAGAAATCATTTGACAACCTAAAGAAGAAAATTGACTCCAAAGCTCCCACATTGCAGGATGAGTCACTGTCAGATGAACAAACAAAAATTGAAACCGCGACAAAATAGTCTTCACCAATTGGTAAAGATGACCCCACTGTCTCTTCACTCCCTGGAGCAGAGCATACTACCTCTCTACCATTAACACAGTCCCCACCTCATGAAGATCCAACCTCATCTCCTGCAGCCCAATCAAGGGCAAAACACATATCACCTCTCCACCAGTTACAACAGCCAAAGTTCCACTGGTTCTCACTCCACCACCTAGTGTTGAGTTCACCACAATAGAAACCATTGCAGAAAAATATGACTGGGAGATTCGCAGAATTGTTGCTGAAGTCACTGCCACCTCCTTTGATACAATTGAAGAGCAACCTGCTCCTGTCGCTTCTGAGCAGCCAACACCTACTACCACCAGGAAGTGATACAAAATGAAGGCTGACCGATCCAAAAAGCCTGGCAGTTTCTCCTCCCTACCAGTTTGGAAGTCTCCAAGACTTCGTTAGTGCTTTTGGCACTTGTGCTGAAATCAAGGGAGAGAAGAAGAGAGAAGAATTTTTCTTGTTCTTCCTATCTAACTGTTATTTTCTGTCTGTTTGATATTTTAGTTACTTCTTCTTCTCCAGGGTTGCAAGTAAGGGGGAGTAAGGCCTTATGCTTATAGAGATGCATTCAAACTATTATGATGTTGTGTGTGTTTGTGTGTGTTTATATGTGTTGTAATATCTTTGTTTGATGAATGGTTTGCATGATCTAAAATCATTATTACTTTGTTTTCAATCTGATCATGATTTCATTGTTAATCGTCTTACAGGATATACATATTATAACAGTGTTCTGTTATTTTTTTTTTTTGTAACAGCTCACATGTTATTTTTACTAGAAACAGTTCAGTGCTTTCATCACAAGTTGCCAAAAAGGGGGAGATTGTTAGTATCAGTGTGTCGAGCTGGTGTCGAGATTCGTCTAGTGTTGTTGTCGAGCTTGTATCCAATGTCGTGTTGTTGTTTTGTCAAGTGTCGAGACTATTATCGAGATGTGTCGAGATATGTCGAGTTGATTGTGTCGAGATATGCCGAACTGTGTCGAGTTGATTATGTCGAAATGTGTCGAGACGTGTCGAGTTGATTATGTCGAGTTATTGGTATCAAGTGTGGTTTTGTCGAGTTTCGATTTCTTCTAGTGTCGAGACCTTGCTGAGTGTCGAGTAGTTGTTGTGTCATGATTGTCGCGTGATGAGAAAATGCCGAGTTGACGAGATCATGTGGTGTGTCGAGCTTATATACGTATGAAGCTTGCTCATATGCATCGTGTCGAGTTGGTGAGTTTTGATGTCGAGATTGTCGAGTGTCGAGCACTTGAGCCGAGAGTGCTAATGACGAGTTCTGATTTGGTAATAACATGCATGTGCCATGCACATGTTATGTTTTAATGAACTTGTGACAAAACAAGAGAATATTAGTTTACTGTTTCTAGAATTATGTTTTAGGAAGTAGTTGATTTATAATAAATATTTTCTAAGATTAGGATATAATACCTTGTATCCTAATTAGAATATAGGAATATTTATTTATCCTAATCTCTTTAGGAACTTTACTATATCACTTCCTATTTTATTTCTCCTAATCCTAATGTGATTTTGATTAGATATTTTACAGGATTTCTAGGAGATTTCGTCCAGGCCTTTTACTATATATATTTTATGTAATAACCAAGCGAAAAACAGATGTTGAAGAGAGATTAAACTGGTTAGCTAATTTGGTTGTGAGAGAGTCTTGATTTTGGCATTCCATGAATTGATAGAAGAGCTTCAACGCAAATTAGAATGTTTTCTTTGATTTAATTTCTTGAGTCTTTGATTCATGTATGAGAGATAGAAATTTTACATGAGTTGTTGATTGGGTCTATGTGAGTTAGTAGACACTTGGGATAACTTGCGGGTTAAGTGTTTATGTAATTCAGTATCAGACATCGAGTGTTATGTATAACTTAACAGTGTATTGTTAAGTTATTTATGATAGAGAGTGGATAGTGTCACTAAAGTTTATGATCTTTGCGAAGATTTTGTTTTATAAAGATTAGGTCAGTGTGTGAGGGTGAGACAGCACTGTAAAAGGTCCTAAAGATTGTACAAACAAGAACTTAGTGAATTGCAGCTCTATAGTTGTCCGTGGATGTAGGTTTTATAACCAAACTACGTAAAAATCCTCCTGCGCCAATTTACTTAACAGTTTACTGTTTTATTTTATATAACTGTATACTTCCAGAACTCTCAAGAACTTTTTTGTTTTTATTTTTATTTTTTGTTTTTAGTAACTGTTTTGTTTTTGAACCTTAGTTTCATCTCTTATGACATATGACATGCTGCAGCTAGCTGTTTTTTCTTTCTTTTGTTATTTTTTTTTAATTACTGCTAATGTATTATTTTTTTAATTATTTTGTTTTCTTTTTTTATCAGTTACTTTATTTTATTTTATTCGACCATGTGACAATTCGATATTTCTAAGCTTATAAAAAAGGAACTTAAAATTTAACAAAATGTTATAATAACTCTTCGATTGAGCTATTTTTAAATTTCTTTTCCTGTTTTTATGAAGCCAAAGATCATTTAACTTTAAATATAGGAGATTAATTAGGACCCAACTATAATAGCATAGATACACAAAGCCAAAATCCATATAAGATATTGTTTTGCATGCATGTATGGAATAATTGAACAACTTGTACTATCTCTTTCTTCTTCAGTTCAAAATTATCCATACATAATTAAGCTTGTTAGGCTTAAAAATAACTCTCAAACTGCACAATATATATGTATTCATCTGTCTGTGGCATTACTTTTTGCTTGTGGTTAACAAATTGTGACTTTAGATGGATGAAATTGATGGTTGCAGACGTAGACCAACAAGTTCAAAAAGTACAAATACACATGCATGTCCTCTATCTCTCTCTCTCTCTCTCTCTCTCTCTCTCTCTCTCTCTCTCTTCTCTCTATGCATCTTTAGTCTATTTTTTCCTATGTTATTTTTTTAATTACTACTATTCTACTACAGTAAAAAAGATATTGGCTATTCTTTAATTTAGTCAAAAAGAAACCCTGAAATTTGATATTCTTTTACGTGATTAATATTGACACTATACTAGCCTTTATATACTTGTTGTAGGCTTGGGCACTTTCTGTGGTGTTAGTTTGTTTCCATGTATTATAATTCCTTTTTTTTAAGCAAAACTTGAAAACATCTATTTAAATAATTAGGTTATTCTCTTCTAGCTTCACTTTAAATTTAAAAAAAAAATACTCATCATATAATCAATTTTCTTTTTTTTTTTTAACTTATGGTTTGAATATGGATATTTCACATGAAGATGGAACTTTAAACCCAAAAAAAATGTTGATTTGAAGGCACCACATGAGGGGATGACTTTTGATTCTTCGAATGAGGCGAAGGAGTATTATACAGAGTATGGTCGACATACAGTTTTTTTGTACATATTTAATCAACTAACAAAACTCATTCTCATGTTGATGAAGTCATAGGAATCCATTTGGAATATATATATATATAGTTGATGGAATGGATGAATTATCTCAAAGTTACCACACAATTGTAAACAGATGCAAGTCACAAATGCGTATTCTTTATAATGAAAATGTAAACAAATGGATAGTAACAACATTTGCAGATGACCATAATCACAATCTTGTGACTCCATTAAAAAGGGTGCGGTGCATTAGAAACATGACAGAAGTAGCCAAGGATTTAACCGAGGCGTTCAGAAGATAGAATCTTCAAGTCCGAAAGGTTCCTTCAATATTTGGGGGTGCTATGATAGGATTTGATGATAGAGATTATTGGAATCAATTGCAATCAGTTAGGCTCAAAGAATTAGAAAGTGAAGATGCTCAATCAGTCATCAATTATTTTCAAAGGAAGCAACAAGAGAACCCACAATTCTTCTATGCTATTGAGATCGATGAAGATGGGAAAGCGGTTAACTTCTGTTAGGTGGATGTCAGGCCATGTGTGGCTTATGAGAAGTTTGGAGATATAGTAACATTCGACACTACACATAGGACCAATAGATATGGACTACCATTTGCACCATTTTTTGGGGTGAACCATGAAACTATACAATTTGGACGTGCACTTTTATAAGATGAAACAAAGGTTTCTTTTGTTTGGCTTTTTAATATTTGGTTAGAGGCTATGGGAGGAAGACATATATTCAATATTAATCATCACTGACCAAGATCATGCCATGGGCTTTGCCATTAAAAAGGTACTTCCTAACACACGTCATCGTTTATGTCTCTAGCATATTAAAAAGAAATTTGGAGAGAAGCTACCTCATATTTATTCAAAAAGGTCAAAATTCAAGAGTAAACTAAAAAATTGCATCCGTACTGCATATAAAGTAAAAGATTTTGAATATCTGTGGAGTGGCTTGATTGTGGATTACGATTTGAGTAATAATGAATGGCTTAGGCATTTATATGAAATTCAGTAGTCCTAGGTACTAGTATATCTTTGAGATATATTTTTATGCTGGGATGAATACAACTGATCGTAATGAAGGCATCAATGCATTTTTTTCATGAATTTGTTTCATCGAAAAAAAATTTAAAGGAGCTTGTTGTCAAATATGACCAAGCTTTGAAAAAGATTGTTGAAAAAGAAAACCTTGAAGATTATGTATTTGAACATGAGGTAGACTTATTGACAAAAATAATTTGATATTAAAACATACAGCAAGCATTTGCAAGAGAAATATGTTTGAGAAATTTTGGACACAATTAGTAGATTCGATTCGTTTAAGTCTGAAAAGGGGGAAAAGAGTGGTGAATTTAGCACTTTGTTGGTAACATCTAAGGTTAGTTTGCCTAAGCAATTTGTTATGAAACTAAAGCCAGAACAAATGAAGGGTATTGTTAATGCCGATATTTTGAGTAGTCAAGAGTTTTCAATAAAATTGAAGTTGATGAATTTCCACCATGTTTTATGTTGAAAAGATAGATGAGAGGGGCAAACTCTTTTGGAGTGATGGATGATTTGATTGCAAGTGATAAGTGTAAGTTTTCATAAGCGTATAGGCTTAGTCATTTATGTCGTAGATCAACACAAGTTTGATGTGTTATTGCACAAGATGAGAAGTTGTACAAAATGGCAATTAAAGGTATTGAAGGACTTTTTACTCAATTATTGGAAGAAAGTAAAAAGTTGACTGAGTATAATGAAAAAAATAGAGCCTCGAATTTAATGGCTCAAGAGTATAATGGAACTGATAAGTCTAGCCAGGTATCAATTCGAGATCCACATATAACACAAACAAAAGGCAGACCAAGAGATGAAAAAGGAAAAGGAAATATTAGCAGCACCGCTAGAGAAAAGAGCTCCATTGAGATATCCTCAAGCCACAAAATAAAGAAATATGTTGTGTGTAAGTTTCCGGGACATGATAAACGAAATTTCCCACAATTTTAAACAAAAAGATGGATGTTGTTGAGCCAAGTAAGTGATCCTAATTAATAGTCAATCTCATATATATATATGTTTATACTATATTACTAATGACTTTTTTCTTTTAATTTTTTTCTTAAATATAGTTATTTGTGAGGATGTGGCAAACCTAGGATGCGAGAATGAATCTCTCCCTTTTCCAAAGATGTCTCTAAGTAAGGATGGCAGGAGATTGAGAAATAGTATTAATTTATCTTAAGGTAAAACCAAATGTTTACACTCCCACATATATTATTTTGTTTGCTTGTGATATTTGCTCACTTATTTTTCTGAATTTGTATTTTTTTTTTAATTTTGCAGCGAATGCATCTATGAATTTTTGGCATTGTGTGGGAACTTGACAAAATTTTGGTGACTTTTGCTGGAAAGAGAGGGGATGAGATGAAGAACCTATCCAAGGATGAGATTTCAAAGGACCATGCTGCTATGTGCGACTTTGAAGAAGCCTTGACAAAGGTACAAAGGAGTGTATCTCAAGCTTATATTGAAAATCATTTAGAAGTGTTTCAAGAATTTGGATCGGCATAAGATAAAAAGTGACGTTGTTATTGTCAGAGATGACACATTCCTTGTTGTCCTCATATCTATCTGTTGGGTGATTATTGTCACTTCTAATGCTTTCCTGTTGCTTCACTTGTGCGCGGATAGATTGATTATAAAGTGTTTAGAATTTCTCATATTTTTTACTTATTTTTTATATGCAACCTCACCCTTTGTTTCATGCAAGTTCGAGGTTGAGATTTTAATGCTTAAAGGTTGTGCCTTCAATGTTAATCCAAATAAATGTGCACAAAAATGCATGTGATATCCATCATTCGAGTAGAAAATTTAGAGTATATCCTTCACAGTTTGTATCAGTGAAGGTGATGATGTGGTGATCTGTTCATTTAGTTTTGGTTTACCAAGTAGATTTTTTTTTTTACTTAATATTTTTACAATGTCAAATATCATTTCTCCTTGTTTTAAAACATGGTAAATTATTTGTAGATTATCAAGAACATAGAATTTATTTGTCAGAACTAGAATTGAATGGATGCATCAATATCATAAAGATAATTTGATAGAAATAGATAATTTTAGGTGAAAGGGCCTATAGCATAGAAAATAACGTGGAGTTTGGCAAAAGGAAAACATGAGTAATATCATAGCATGAAAGCGCTGAAAATTTGCATAAAAGAGAAAAAGTTAAGCAAAGGAGGTTGTTACTTATTATTCATCAACAATAAAGGATACATTGAAAAATGAGGGAGCCAAATAAAGGCGTCTCTCTAGTCTAGTGTGATCAGTTAATGTGTTATTATTCAGCAGGACGACACTCGGAGCCTATCTACACTGACTTACCAGAAGGTCTACACTGAAGCCTATCACAAGCCGTGCATTATTACTCCTATATTGTCTAATTACAATTGGATATATTTCAAGTACATTCGTGTATGATACAGACTATATACACCACATTCGTGTATGTTGAAAAACAATAACAAAAACAGAGCACCATTTCAATCCTTAAATTACCCAAAACATAGCATCAAAAATGTTTTGTTGTTTTAGTTATTTTTTCCCTACTCATACAAGCATCTATATTCTCGCATCCATGTCCTGATCATCTACTTCTAGGAAAATATTATAGCTTTTCAAGCGTTAAAAGTCGATAGTCTCACCTTCTGCCATGCGCCCCCAAATGTTCTTGGAAAACTTTCAACATTCCTTGAAAGGCAACAATGAACAATGAGGGTGCCATCTTCCTCAACAACCCACACATAACTCACACCACGTGCAAGTGCCTGAATGATCACAGCCATCAACAAGGTCCATGCATAGCAAACAATCACCTCTGCCCTCCTCATTCTTGCAGAGTAAGCTTGAGACCTCCCACTTCTTCCTAAGCATGTACTGGATTCCTCATCCGATGAACAAAAATTTGAAGATCTTGACTTGTCAATAATTGAAAAAAGAAAACAAAAAAAGTTCTCTTATTTGCAAAACTCATATAGCTCATAAAAAGATGGTAGTTTTTACGATTAAAAAGACGATACAAACTAATTTTGTTCAACAACAGAGGCATTAAAATCTATGCCCCTTAACAAAGAAAGATATTATTGTGGCATAAATTGAAAAACTGTAAATAATAGAGAAAAAATACATACCTATATTTCCATCAATATTGCTTGTCGTCATGATCAGAGAAAGGGAAAAAAGTTGCTCTAGTAAGAAACTCTAACTGCAGTCGGCGGCTGTTTGCAGAGAAGCCCTATGGCAGCTGTTTGTTGTTTTGACGGTAAACAATAGTTTCAAATGTTAAAGGTGAAGAAGAAAAACATTTGTGATTGCCGCATCAGACTTTCCTTTAAAATATACTATCTTGATCAAATTATAATGCTATATTAGCATTTATCTTAACCATTAGATTCATGTTAATGATTGGTTAGATATTGATGTCTAGTTTTAATTCCAAATTTTAAGTTCAAACTCATGGTTATATATGCGATTGCATAAGTCAAGCATCCACGTGGTTAGCTAGGAACAGAACCCAATTAACGCGTATGAAAATGATCTATAATAATCTATCATGGTTATTGTAACGCCCATTGGGCTTAAGTGGAGAAGGCCCAACCCAAGCCTAATCTTTTATATCAATCTAACCCACATATTAATTATTAACTCAGCCCACAAGCTTTTTTTTCATTTATTTTTCGTGCATTTATATTAGGCATTAATTAAAAAGTAATTACAAAGAAAAAAATTAGAAGGGAGGTAGAGAAGGGGAGACGTGAGAAGGGGGAAGAAAGGCAAAAATATGGGTTGTTGATTTCCTAAGGATTTTGGAGAGCTTTTGAGGTAATTTCTTCAACCTTGACTTAAATTAAATGAATTATTATGATTTCTACCTATAAATATGCATTTAGAGAAGTTATTGACATTTGAAAAAAAATTTTAGAGAGAAAAGATAGAGAGAGAAGGAAGAACAATGATGAAATTGGAAGAATTATTCAAGGTATTTCACATTCTTGTTGATTTTTATGGAATTTGCTTAAAGGATTGCTAAGTTTTGATGATAATGATGAAAATCCCGGGTTCTTTGAATAGTGTATATTTCGAATATTGCTGCAGTCTGTTGGCTTTGAATCTAATTCTCTAATTTATATATGTTAAAATAGACGTCCTAAGGATTTGTTTGAAGTTGGATTCGCTGAAAAATGTTGAGTATGCAATTTTATATGAATTTTTAAAATTTACTGTTTACTACTGGAAATTCAGTTTTTCTACAGAAAATTAGTTTTGGATAAGTTGTTTGAGACATCTAGAGGTCTTCAAAAATTATGAAATTTTGGCTACGAGTTTGAATATATGCCTAGTTTAAATCTAAAGAGTTTTGTGATTTTAGAAATTTATTACAAATTATCATGTATTTTGGAAAATAGAGAGGTCAGTTTTGGAAATGAATTTATAGAATTTTTGTATCTAGAAAAATTAAGATAATGAGGCACCTGATGAATATAGAATGCTATGAAATTTTATATGGCATTAGATACGTATGTGTAGAAGATCTTTATAAAATATTAGACCATTTGGATGAGTCAATTATTTACTGAAAATCAGAGAAGAAGAAATGCTCTGTTTAAGAAGTTTGGAAATAAAGTTAATTAGAATTGATTGGATTACGATATGAAGTTGAATATTGGGAATTTTAAACATTCAAGTTGATTATGAATTGAATATGATGTGATGAGCTCTTTTATGATGATTAGGACAAGGAAGGATTAATTCTTTGTTGAAGGACGTGGCCAGCTAGATGGACCGTTGACTTTGGAATCAACTGCAAGCTAACCGAGTTGTGCAAGTAAATTAGTGAGTGGAAAAGTATTTTATTTTATGGGTTATAATGATTTCTCGAAATGTTATTTTATAGATATTTTAGAAAGTTTTAGAGAGGGTAGAAGATTTATTTTTCTGGATAATTAAGAAATATGTTTTAGTATTTACTTAGTTATGTTTATTTAATATTTTATAGAATTTTTGAGAATTTTAGCGAATTTAGAAGAATTCAAGTTAGTTTCTTTTGTATTTTTTTTAGGGTAGATAGATCCATTTGTTATACTTGCTTTTATTATTAATATGTTTCATGGTTAGTTTTCAAAATGGCTGTAGACATAAATTTTAGTTTTAAAATTGGTTTTGAACAAAGATATAACATTTAGAAAGGAAAAATCAGAATTTTCATTTAAAGTGCATTTTAGTTTTTCAGAAAGTTATATTTTGTAAATTTAGAGAAAGTGTGAAAGCATTGATATTTAAAGTTTTTATAGCCATTTGACTTAAGGATTTCTTAAAGTATTTAGAAATGTCTTTTTCAATGTTTGTCATGGATTAATTTAAATAATACAAATATTTCAAGTTTTAACTTGCATAAAATTTTCAAATTTTGTTAAGTTTGCTTGAAAAGAGAAAGTTTAATTAGCATATAAAGCAGCTTTTAAATGAGATCATTTTTAATAAAAATAAGAAAGGACAATTATGTTATACCAAGTTATTACCCAGATACTCAAACAGTTATTCATATCACTTAGACAGTGATATAGATAGAGGCCTTTGAGACCCGTTCAGACACACATAGAGGCTTTGGGCTGTGTGATCCGGGGCTTTAGCCCTTTCGGGTTAGCTCTGCGCATGCGTATGACTAGTATAACAGGCCTATGTGATGTTAAAGCTCGCTAGGTAGGATCAGACTGCTTGAGGGTTACTTGTTTAGTATATCAGTACAAGTTTTAAATAGTTATATGAATTAAGAAACGAAAAGTATTCAGAAAAGAAAGATGCTTAGCAAATTTTTATAAAATTTATCCAAAATTTTTAGAAAGAATTTTACTATTATAGTTTATGTACTCTCAACAGCTTCATTATTTTATAGTTTTATGAAAACTAAAGCATAATTCTTCTCATGAGTTGTATAATTTTCTTTTTAAAAGAAAATTTGTACAAAAAGTTATGCATTTTGAATTAAATCACAATTGAATAAATGTTTTAGTATGATCATCAAGAGCATCTTTATTATATGATTGAAGATGATTATTTTATTGTTTTAAGTATAGACAACAAGGAGTAGTATTTTGATGGATTTAGTCATTCAATAGTTATTTATTTTAAAGTTTTCTGACATTTTAGATGATATGAGAGTTATGGGTTATAAAGACTACTTTTTTTATATACAGTAAAGATTTATTTTATAATAATATAATTTTTTATTTATTTACAAATATATCTTTATCTCCACTTACTGAGTTTTATACTCACTCTTTTGTTTTATTTTTCTTTCCTTATAAAATTTTTTTCCCCTGGCGAAAGCGAAATGTGATTTAGTTTGAAAGTTTGGAGGCCCAACCACGTTATGGTGCAAGGATATGTTAAGGTTGTAATAGTTATATTGTTGAAAAAATTTTATTTGTGGTTGTAATGGAAATTATTTCAAGTTTGTTTCATAAGAAAGACAAGAATTAAAAAACAGTTAGTAATCCATAGTTTTAGGCATGATTCACCCGTATAGCTAGGGGCGAGTCGTGTCAATTTGGTATCAGAGCATGGTTAGGATTCTGTAGACTTCTACTATATCAAATAGAAGTATTTTCTTTGGGAAGATATAGTTGTCTGTGGAAGCACCATCAAACTTAGACGTGGCAACCTCATACGAACATAGTTGGAGAAATAAATTGGCTTAGCCCTAGTAGCTCAAAGAGAGATTAGTTAGTTATGACTTAGTTATGACGTTAGATACCTATCTTAGAATTTATTGCTTACCTAATTGTTTTACGATGTAGCCGTTTGTTCTATGTTAGTATTGTGAGTTCTTAAGATATGAATAGAAATATTCGATATAAGGCTAGATACTTTTATCAAGCATTGTGTATCAGAGGATTTATGTATAACTCAATGTTTGAGTTATGCCAGTGCTATGAATTGTGATGATTTTCATATTATGAAAACTAAGATTATATGAAGAACTAAGTTATGATAATTGTAATATGGGGAATTACATGGTATATGCTATTTTAGAATGCAAGGTATACTGAGGAGGAATTTAGAAACTTATTATTTGCTTGGATGATTTTTATGATAATTGAGTTATGCATGATATGTAGTATATGATGACATAAGATGATTGAAGCTTTTACTTTGAAGCACTGAGTTTTGAGAGTAGTAAGTTGAGATATGAGCATGCATTGAATGATAATGACATAATACCTAGACATATCTTTACATAGTAGTGTGACATGATGAAAAAAAATTAGTGAAGATGAAGTATTTAGTATAGATTCTATTATTGATGAGATAGTTATCAAGATTTTAGAGGTTGTGAAAGTAGTTTTTGTGGAACCTATAATTTATTTTCTTGGTATATTGTCAGAAGTGAGTCATTGGAGCTTTAGTCCAACTTATGTGATATATATGGACAAGTATCTTACAAGCACTATAAGAAAAAATGCCCATATTTGACGGTTTTTGGCCGCCAAAAAAGTATATATTTGACGGTCTTGAAAGCACCACCAATGGCACCATCAAATATAGTCTATTTGGCGGTTGGTCAACGCGACAAATATGTACACTACTATACTTGGCAGTTTTTGGCCGCAAAATATGGTTAATTAAAAAATTAAAAAAAATACTTGGCAGTTTTTGGCAGCCAAATATGGTTAATTAAAAAATTAAAAAAAAACATATTTGACAGCACAAGAATTGCAGTTTCTTTTCCTATTGCCAGTTGATCTCCTAAAAGACTCACAACAAAAACAAGAATTGCAACACAAGGATCAACTACAATAATAATAATAATAATAATAATAACAATAACAACAACAACAATAATAATAATAATAATAATAATAATAATAATAATAATAAGTTGTTTATATGAAGTAGACCTATAAACAAATTCTAAACTTGTTACATACCAATTGGTTGTGGATTTTCTAACTACAAGTTGTTGAATGTCTAGCTATAACAATCTTAACATCTATATCATCCTCTGGACATGGATAAATGCATCAAAATCAGCAAGTAAGGCCATGGTACAGATGTTCAAAAAATCCATCAGACTACCAAATCCATGAAGAATAGTATAAGACAAGTATTCAGATTTAAACACCAAGGTGAAGAAAAAGCATGGAAGAAAAAAAAATTAACCCTAGATGCATGACTTATAGAGAACACTTGACCACAAAAGCAAAGTAATTTTGGAGAATTAAAATTATACCTTAAATTCTGATATTAACCGAGATACAACATGGTAAGCAGGGTCTTCTGTACTTTCCAATACAAAAAGAAATTCTACAGGACCACCATAGAGAGATGTAATCTGCATCCAGTAATGAAAGAAAATCAACCCCTCTCAGAAACATTTTTTCTGGGAACTGAGATGTGAAGTTCCAAATTTTATGAATACAACAATAACTTCTACAACAAATCCCAAGTATCAACTTGAATAAGAAAAAACCCCTCATCTAAATCTAATATCAGAAAAAGAAAGGTTGTTAACTTGCTATTGGAAATAAAAGTTCTATAAACTGACTCAAACAGAAAGAAAATTAATGAATTTATAGTTTCCTGGGTGGGAGGAATTGTGTAGATATTGCACTAAGTAATTCTCATTTTGTACTACAGACATGGAAACCTGGAAGTCTAGCAGCTCCTGCAACAAAACGACTATGCTATCAAGTACTATAGAAGATAGCATAAAACAGAGCTGAATTCGCACGGAATGCTATTCTTTAACAAAACCAGAAGCACAGCAACCACAAAGTTATTCAAGTCTAAATGGACACATGTAACATGACATACCCTCAGGGAAAAGATATGCCTTGCTAAGTGCAGGACGTTCATATGGAGCCACCTACAAGTTGAAGAAAGCACCAATCAGGGTTACACACAATAGAAGTCAAAAGACAAAAAACAAATTCAAACGCAATTTTAGAGTCAAACAGTTAAATTGAGACAAATTGCTAGATTCAAAGAGATTATCAATACTACTAAATTTTTAACTTTTAGCGCTCAAGAAAACTGTGAGGAGGAAGCAGTCCAAGCAACATTAACACACATAAATTTTGTGCATAACCCAAGCATGATTAAATGAAAAGAAAAAATCATCAAGCACAAAAGACCCAGGACAAGAATACTGAAACTTGCTCGTTGCTACATGCAGTTAAATATAAGAAGCTAATCTTGCATCAGATCGGCAAGACCAAAACTCAATTTCAATAGGTTTTAAAACATCAGCATATTCAAATCCCGAAAAGCTTCTTTTAAGTTTCTTAAAATTTAAAGTTACATTACTATCAAAGATACAATGCAATGCAATAACTTCAATGCAAATTAATTCTTCAACTTTGCTGAGGACAATGCAAACAATAAACTAAGTACAATCAATGCCTGCATAAACCAGTAAATGAATCCCATCTTTCAGGACCCAGAACATTTAAAAATAAATAAATAAATTCAAATCTAAAATGAGTGAAACATTAAGTTTTATAATAAAGAAGAGTAAAAAGCGTACTGCTTCTTTGGAGATAATAGCTAGCTCCCCTGGATTAATACCCTGTTTGGCAAACTCCTTAGCTGCACATCCCTGCAATTTCCAAGAATTAGAAAATTAAGAAAAACCAAAAGCGAAATTTCACACTAAAAAGCTCAGCCACGAATACATGATACAACTAAAAAAATTTTAAAAAGAAAAATTAAATCATTTAGAAATTAAAGTTGGAAAATTAAGGAGTTAAGCTAATGAAGGGCGGCAGCCAAACAGAAGAGGCATGGATCTAATAAACATAAAAAGCGAGGAAGAAGCGGACCTGGATCTGAATGAAAATGGCGAGAGAGAAGAGAATACGAAGGCTGGCGTACAAAATTAATGAATGACAACAGCACACGCGGTGTCGGGTGGGGCGGATTTGAGGTCGAGGTAAGTTTCGCCAACTTTTTCGCCGATGAAGAGAGGATGGGAAGGCTGGCAAGCTGAGAGAAGATAGCGAGAGGTTTTGGGGGCGGCACAATTTAGGGTTAGGTTTTGTGGGAGATGTAGATTTGTTTATATAGGTTGTAAAAATTACATGGGATTCTAATATGTTGTAATTTATCATAATTATCCATAAAAATTACTTCTAAGTTTAAATATTTTATTTGTTTTCATATGTATCCTAATTACTTGTTAATTACTTGTCACTATCTAAAAATATGAAAAATATGTAATATAATCAAAATAATGAGTGACAAGTATGATGAAAATATGGGTTTGACTTTTATATTAATGTTATAGTTCTCATTTTTTTTAAAAAAAAAGGCCAAATAACAAAAATACAAAGTGATAAATATGTGAAAATTTCTTGTAATGAAGAGAAATAAGTGTAGTATAGAAGGATTTAAGTGGCTCAATAAGAAAATATAAGGTTAGCTTCGCTTAATGACGAAATTTGAACTATATTAATGACATGACCTAACTAAGATTTTGAATCATGTGAGATAGTTTTGGAAAGAAGTGATTTGTATGGTTATAAGTTATGACGTTTTCATGTTATTTATATGACGAAGAGGGCTTTGAGGTAGAAGTTAGATTTTCAAGTGATATTTCAATATATGCACATATTTATATTTGACAATGTGCCAAGGGAACTATATGTATTTCTATACATTATGGTATACAAGTGGACTCTTTATCTTATATAGATTTTGACATGATTATTTGATTCAGCTTATGGTTATGAATGGGTGTACAATTTTTTTTGTAATAATAGTTATAAATTTTTATATGTTATTAGCAAGAAGTTGAATTATTATTGTTAGATTTGTGATGAACTAAGCATTTAAAGGGTTTGAGGCTAATGATATTATGTTAGAAGACTATCATGACTGAGTTGAGAGGAGGACAAGAGTTTGGGCATGTTGTTGCTGTTAATGTTATTATAATTATAATTATTTTTATTTTTAAATGATTTACAAGTTGGTTAAGTTTGAAAGGCAAATGATATTCTGTCAGATTTTCATTGATTTTTTTCATAGAAGCATCCATGGTCTTTTAGATACAAGTTCTGAAATCATGTACGATTCTTATAAGTATTTTATCAAGTTTGTGCAGTAGAAGTATAAAGAGTTTGAATTTAGTAATGACTTATCCTGGTTATTGCTTTCCTTTGGAGCGCCAGGATCCTAAGGATAGCAATAGTTAGGGTACGTCATGCCAATTTGGCAACTCATTAATTAGTTTTGAGAAGCGAAAATATGTATGAAAAAAGTTAAGAAAGAAGTTGTTACACTTATAAGTCAAAAGAATTGGGAATTGATCTTCTTAATCTAGAGACAGATGTTAATTCATGTGGACGGTAATATTCTTGCAGTAATCAGAGGCAATTCCTTCTTTTGTGAGAAATCAAGATTTGTTTATTGAAATGATTCTTGGTAGTGAATGAAGAAATAGAACGGTCATGTTACATGATTCTCAAAGCGTACGATATATTTGTATTATTATATAACACTATATAAATATGTCCTATCACTTGGACACTTTAGACCTTTTGCAAATTTCGAGGATGAAATTTCTTTTGAGGGGGTAGTATTATAATGCCCATTGGGCCTAAGTGAAAAAGGCCCAGCCCAAGTTCATTCTTTTATGTCAATCCAGCCCACATATTAATTATTAGTCCAGCTCACAAGCCTTTTTTTTCATTTATTTTCCCTGCATTTATATTAGACATAAATTAGGAAACAATTAGAAGAAAAAAAATAGAAGGGAGGCAGAGAAGAGGAGACGTGAGAAGGGGGAAGAAAGGCAAAATATGCGTTGTTGATTTTCTAAAGAATTTGGAGAGCTTTTGAGGTAATTTCTCCAACCTTGACTTAAATTAAATGAAATATTATGATTTCTACCCATGAATATGCATTTAGAAAAGTTATTGACATTTAACAAAGCTTTTTAGAGAGAGAAGATAGAGACAGAAGAAAGAATAATGATGAAATTGGAAGTATTATTCAAGATATTTCACATTCTTGTTGATTTTTATAGAATTTGTTTGAAGGAATGTTAAGTTTTGATGATAATGATGGAAATCCAGGGTTCTATAAACAGTGTATACTTCGAAAATTGCTGCAGTCTATTGGCTTTGAATCTGACTCTCTAATTTATATATGTTAAAATAGACATCCGAAGGATTTGTTTGAAATTGAATTCACTGAAAAATGTTGAGTATGCAATTTTATATGAATTTTCGAAATTTACTGTTTACTATCAGAAATTCAGTTTTTCTGCAAAAAAATCAGTTTTGGGTAAGATATTTCAAACATCTAGAGGTCTTCAAAAATTATGAAATTTCGGATACGAGTTTATATATATGTGTAGTTTAAATCTAGAGAGTTTTGTGATTTTAGAAATTTATTACAAATTATCATGTATTTTGGAAAAGGGAGAGGTCAGTTTTGGAAACGAATTTACAGAATTTTTGTATCTGAAAAAATTAAGATATTGAGGTACCTAATGAACATAGAATGCTGTAAAATTTTATATGGTATTAGATATGTATGTGTAAAAGATCTTTATAAAATATTAGACCATTTGGATGAGTCAATTATTTATTAAATATCAGAGAAGAAGAACTGTACTGTTTAAGAAGTTTGGAAATAGAGTTAATTAGGATTGATTAGATTAAGATAAGAAGTTGAATATTGGGAATTTTAAACTTTCAAGTTGATTATGAATTGAATATGATGTGATGAGCTCTTTTATGATGATTAGGACAAGGAAGGATTAATTCCTTGTTGAAGGACGTGGCCAGCTAGATAGACCGTTGACTTTGGAATCAACTGCGAGCAACTGAGTTGTGCAAGCAAATTAGTGAGTGGAAAAGTATTTTATTTTATGGGTTATAATAATTTCTCTAAATGTTATTTTATAGATATTTTAGAAAGTTTTAAAGAGAGTAGAAGATTTGTTTTCTGGATAATTAAGAAATATGTTTTAGTATTTACTTAGTTATGTTTATTTAACATTTTATAGAATTTTTGAGAATTTTAGTGAATTTAGAAGAATTCAAGTTAGTTTCTTTTGTATTTTTTGAAGGTAGATAGATCCATTTGTTATAATTGCTTCTATTGTTAATATGTTTCAGGGTTAGTTTTCAAAATGGCTGTAGACATGAATTTTAGTTTTAAAATTAGTTTTGAACAAAGATATAACATTTAGAAAGGAAAAATCAGATTTTTCATTTAAAGTGCATTTTAGTTTTTCAGAAAGTTATATTTTGTAAATTTAGAGAAAGTGTGGAAGCATTGATATTTAAAGTTTTCATAGCCATTTGACTCAAGGATTTCTTAAAGTATTTAAAAATGCCTTTTGAAATGTTTGTCATGGATTAATTTAAATAATACAAATATTTCAAGTTTTAGCTTGTATAAAATTTTCAGATTTTGATAAGTTTGCTTGAAAAGAGAAAGTTTAGCATATGAAGCAGCTTTTAAATGAAATCAGTTTTGAATAAAAATAAGAAAGGGCAGTTATGTTATATTAAGTTAGTACCCAGATACTCAAACAGTTATTCATATCTCTTAGACAGTGATATAGATAGAGGCCTTTGGGGCCCATTCAGACACACATAGAGGTTTTGGGCCATGTGATCTGGGCGCTTTAGCCCTTTGGGGGCAACTCTGCGCATGCATACGACCAGTATAACAAGCCTGTGCGATGTTAGATCTCGTCAGGTAGGATCAGACAGCTTGAGGGGTACTTGTTTAGTATATCAGTACGAGTTTTAAATAGTTATATGAATTAAGAAAAGAAAAGTATTCAGAAAAGAAAGATGCTTATCAAATTTTTATAAAATTTATCCAAAATTTTTAGAAAGAATTTTACAATTATACTTTATGTACTCTCAACAGCTTCATTATTTTATAGTTTTATGAAAACTAAAGCATAATTCTTCTCATGAGTTATATAATTTTCTTTTTAAAAGATGATTTGTACGGAAAGTTATGCAATTTGAATTAAATCACAGCTAAATAAATATTTTAGTATGATCATCAAGAGCATCTTTATTATATGATTGAAGATGATTATTTTATTATTTTAAGTATAGACAACAAGAAGTAGTATTTTGATGGATTTAGTCATTCAATAGTTATTTATTTTAAAGTTTTCTGACATTTTAGATGATATGAGAGTTATGGGTTGTGAAGATTTATTTTATAATAATATGATTTTTTTATTTATTTACAACTACATATTTATCCCCACTCGCTGAGTTTTATAGTCACTCTTTTGTTTTATTTTTCTTTCCTTATAAAATTTTTTTCTCCAGATGAAAGCAAAATGTGATTTAGTTATAAAATTTGGAGGCCCAGCCACGTGATGGTGCAAGGATATGTTAAAGTTGTAATAGTTATATTATGGAAAAAATTTTATTTGTGGTTGTAATGGGAATTATTTCAAGTTTGTTCCATAAGAGAGACAATAATTAAGAAACAGTCAGTAATCCACAGTTTTAGACATGATTCGCCCGTGTAGCTAGGGGTGGGTTGTGTCAGTTATTATAAAATATTATTATTGACCCCCGCTGTTGATACCGAAACTCATCGAAGGACAGCCAACACTTAAATATCATGAACGATGAGCCTAATACTGAACATTATAATGAGAAATTTTACATATATAAAAGTTTCTGCTATATTATACAATCATATTTAGTTTAGAAGTTTGTACTTATTTAAAATTATTACTAGTTGTATTCCTGCCATATTTCGAAAACTATGGCTTCACTTTCAACTCGTACTAAACGCACTAATTTATGACTTTATAACATAAATTAGGCTATGCTGGATTTGATTAATTAACTTGTCAATTCAGCAGTAAGCTGTCACTCATTGACTAACATGTTTTGATTCCAAAATTAATAAATAACTAGATAAGACTTCTAACTTTTTCAAATCTGTATCAGAAGCAATCTTGATCTCAAACAACTGAAAACTTTTCACATATATAGCATTAGTTTATTGACCGGCACACACGTTTCTTGTTCTGAAAGCCTGAAAGCATATTTCTTTTTCCTCGAATGGTTGTTCTACTTCAGTATAAATATGTTAGAGTAGTAGCTAGAGATCAGAGAAGCACGAGGCAACCTGAGAACAGGCAAAAGATTAAAATGAGTACAGAAAGGATGGTTTACATTTTAGGACTTTGGCGTTTTTGTTACTGAATGGACTTGTGCATTGTACGGCTGCTAGCATTCATCGTTATAATTGATTTGATTTACTCTTTGCGGGAACATTAAGCTACTGGTTGATTATGGCAAGACTTATCTTCTCCGAATAATGAACTCCGTCATGCAGGAAGTCGAATTCTTCAAAATCGCAAATCACAATCTCACTGTAGTGGGCTCAGATGGTGCCTATCTCAAGCAATTTACAAGTGATTACCTCTCAAGAGCACCCGGCCAAACTATAGATATCTTGTTACATGCTAACCAAACCCCTGCTAAATGCTACATGGCCGCCAGAGTATAAAACGGGAATTATCCCACGCTCTCGATCAATAATTCTACCACTACAGCTATTATGCAATACAATGGCAATTACTCTTCTTCAACTCCTTCGCTTCCAGATTTCCCTGCTTATGACAATACAAATGCAGTGGTGAATTTCATTAAATAGCTTAAAAGCTTAGCCGATGCAGCTCACCCTGTCGATGTCCCAGAACACATTAGCAAACATCTCTTTTACACAATTTCAATAATCACACTTCCATTCGCAGCAAATAAGACTTGTTCTGGACCACGAGGGTTAAGACTTACTGCTAGCGTTAATAATGTAAGCTTTGTGAACCCGACTATTGATATACTAGAAGCTTCCATCAATGGAGTATTTACTACAAACTTCCCAAGTAGACCACCACTTAAGTTCAATTGGACCGCTAGTGGTTTGTCATCGACCTTGTGGACACCGAAAAATGACACTGAGGTGAAGGTACTAAGATACAACTCTACAGTGGAGATTGATTTCCAAAACACAAATTTGGTGGGGGGAACTGATCATCCTATGCATCTGCATGGATTCAGTTTCTACGTTTTTGGAATAGGGCTTGGAAATTTCAACAAAAGTCAAGACCCCCAAAGCTATAATTTTGTTGACCCTCCCCTTGTGAATACTATTACTCTCCCATTTAACGGATGGGTTACCATTAGATTCAGGGCAGATAACCCAGGTATATTATTATTTATTAATATTGCCTTTCACTTTCTATTATTACTAATTTTAGTGTTAATCTTGAAATTATATAAGATTTTTAACATTACATTATTGACAGGAGTGTGGTTCATGCGCTGCCATTTGGATCGTCACGCGGCCTGGGGGATGGATGCGGTGTTTACAGTGAGAAATGGCAGAGGTGAAAAGGTACACATCTTGCGTAAACTGGATAACATGCCAGTTGCCACCATGTGTTGGGGATGCAATGCAAACTCAGAACAGAATTTGGGAGAAAAATGACTTGTATTAACAGAGAAAATCAATATACAAGAATTATACAAAAACTCCCCTAAATTTCCTGGAGCTCAACCTGGCTCTCTAACACTCAGAACTCTCTGGTTCTAATTCCTGAACTCTCTCTAGAGTTTTTTTGATGCATAAACAAGGCAGAATTCGTCCCATATTTATAGGGAAATTCTGCACACAATTTCAAATCAATTTGGCCACTTCCTTTGACTTTCAAAATGGGAGGTGCCTAACTAATTTGACTACCAATTTATTCACATGGGAGGAATTCTGGAAGGCTCATGCTGTCATGCATGAGCTCATCAATTCTCCCCCTCCATCCCATGTGAAAGGGAGTAACAACAAAAGTAATTAGACTGCTTCTAGTCCAACTATGTCTCTGCATAGTTCTAGCTTGTCTCTGGTGACCACTTTTGTTAACATGTCAGCTGGATTCTCTTTAGTATGGATCTTCACTAGTTTCAACAATTGCTTGTCCATCACCTCTCGTATCCAATGATAGCGGATGTCGATATGCTTCGTTCGAGAATGGTACACTGAATTCTTGCTCAAATCCAGAGCACTTTGACTGTCACAGTGTACTTTGTACTCCTTTTGCTCAATCCCAAGTTCTTGGAAAAACCGCTTCAGCCACAACATTTCTTTTCCAGCTTCCGCTGCGGCAATGTATTCTGCCTCTGTCGTGGATAGCGCAACACACTTATGTAGTCTTGACTGCCATGATACAGCTCCCCCTGTAAAAGTGTAAACAAAACCTGATGTAGATTTCCTACTGTCAGGATCTCCGGCCATATCTGAATCTGTATTGCCTTCCAAGATTGGATCAGCTCCCCCGTAACACAAGCATATCTTCGAAGTACCTTTAAGGTATCTGAGAATCCACTTGACTGCCTCCCAATGTTCTTTCCCTGGATTGGAAAGAAATCTGCTCACGACTCCTACAGCATGAGCAATATCTGGCCTTGCACACACCATGGCATACATCAAACTTCCTACAGCAGAAGAATAGGGTACCGATGTCATGTCCTCTATCTCTTTCTTGGATGAGGGACATGATCTCTTGCTCAGCTTGAAATGATTAGCCAGTGGTACACTAACTGGCTTAACACTATCCATGTTGAACCTTTGAATTACCCGTTCAACATATTTCTCTTGAGACAGCCATAATTTCTTTTGTTTCCTGTCTCGACGAATGTGCATTCCCAAGATTTGCTGAGCTGGTCCCAAGTCCTTCATATCGAAGGTTTTTGAAAGTTCATTCTTCAGCTGCTTTATTTTTGTTGCATCTTTCCGACGATCAACATGTCGTCCACATATAACATGAGTGCAACAAAGTCTCCACTTGGAAGTTTCTGAAAGTAGACACATTGGTCTGCAGCGGTTCTTTTGTACCCATGACTCACCATGAAGGAGTCAAACTTCTTGTACCATTGCCTTGGTACTTGTTTGAGGCCATACAAGCTCTTTTTGAGCTTGCATACGAGGTGTTCTTTTTCTTGAACCTCGAATCCTTCTGGCTGCTCCATATAGATTTCTTCATGCAAGTCTCCATGAAGAAATGCTGTCTTCACATCCATCTGTTCAAGCTCCAAATCAAGACTTGCGGTCAATCCGAGGATGAGGCGGATTGAGGACATTTTTACTACCGATGAAAAAATCTCGTCAAAGTCAATTCCTTTCTTCTGAAGGAATCCTTTTACCACCAATCGGGCTTTATGCTTCATCACCTTTCCTGTTCCATCTTTCTTGAGCTTGAATACCCACTTGTTCTTCAGTGCCTTCTTTCCGTTAAGGAGCTCGACTAGTTCATAGGTTTTGTTCTTCTCAAGAGAATTCATCTCATCTCGCATTGCATGCAGCCATCATTCTTTGTCTGGATGAGATAAAGCTTCATGAAAGCTTTCTGGCTCCCCCTCATCAGTATGCAGTGTGTACTCTGATTCCGGATATCTCCTCGACGGAATCCGACCTCGCTCAGATCGTCTTAGCTGAGGTTCTTCATTTTCAGGAGGTACAACAGCTTCTATAGGTGATTGTGGCTCCCCCGGCTCAGTAATCTCTTCATTTTCCTCCTCCTGATCTGCTTCTGGAATTTCTTCTGCTACCTCGTCATTTCTTGTAGCATTTGGTGTTGGGGTAGAATCTGCAACAATATTTGGGGAACTGCTAGTGGGATTTGTAGATATTGTTGTCTTTTCAGCGTCTTCATATGTTTGGTCTTCGTGAAATACGACATCTTTGCTCCGGATGACTTTCTTTTCTTTGGGATCCCATAATCTGTATCCGAATTCTTCATCTCCATAACCGATGAAGATACATGGAACAATTCTTGTATCGAGCTTCTGTCTGAGCTCCTTGGATACATGTACGAAGGCTAAACAACCAAACACTTTCAAATGATTATAGGAGGGCTTTTTATTAGACCATACCTTTTCTAGAATCTCGAAGTTCAATGGTGCCGATGGTGCTCTGTTGATTAAGTAACAGGCGGTGCGTACTGCCTTCCCCCAGAATGGCTTGGGTAACTTAACCAATCTGAGCATACTTCTGACTCGTTCCATGATGGTTCGATTCATCCTCTCGGCCACTCCATTATGTTGTGGTGTGCGTGGGACGGTTCTTTCATGTCGAATGCCATATCTTCGACAGTAGGCATTGAACTCTCTGGAGGTATACTCGCCTCTGTTATCTGATCGAAGGCATTTTAATTTCTTACCTGTTTCACGTTCTACCATGGCGTGAAATTCTTTGAACTTCTCTAGAACTTCATCCTTCGTCCTGAGGAAATACACCCACACTTTCCGAGATGCATCATCAATAAAGGTCAAGAAATACCTTTTACCGCCTAGGGACTCGACTTCGAGAGGTCCGCATACATCACTGTGTACTAGCTCCAATAGCTTTGATTTCTTCACTGATGAGGAGCTGAATGACACCCTCCGTTGTTTTCCGTACAAACAATAGTCGCAAGGATGAGACGCTGCATCCTTGGAAACAGTGATCAGCTTCTTTTTCTAAAGGGTTGATAAACCCTTTTCACCCATGTGACCGAGCCTTTTATGCCACAAATCCAGAGATACCATGTGCTCTGCTACATGTAGGCTCTCTCCGTTTATCTTTACATGAGTCTTGTAAAGATTATCACATAATTTACCTCGAGCAACCACCATGACCCCTTTCAACATCTTCCATGTACCGTTGGTGAAGCAGCTCGCATAACCTTGCTGATCAAAGGCTTTTACCGAGAGCAAGTTGAGTCGAAGATCTGGCACATGACGAACGTCCTTCAAAGTTATTTTGTATCCGACGTTCGTTTGGAATTGAACATCACCAATTCCCATAATTCTGGCGGTGCTGTTGTTACCCATCTTCACTATCCCAAAGTCTCCTGCTTTGTACGTGGTGAAGATCTCTCTGCAAGGAGTGACGTGGCATGAAGCTGCTGTGTCAATTATGTGACCCAAGTATGGCAACCCAAGAGAGGGGTGAATTGGGTTTTTATTTATAAAGACATATTTATGAAAATTTTCTTGAAAGATCAAAATTATTTCACTCTTTATTTGAGACTAAAGGTGAAGAAGATGAAAATATAAGTTATTTAAGATGTAATCAAGAGAATAGCAATAATAAACAATCACAAGTGCAAGTAAATATAAAAAAGATAGGGATAGAGAGAGTGCAATCTCAATTTACGTGGTTCGACAAACCTTGCCTACGTCCACAGGCTCCTAGCTCCTAGCTCCTCCACGAGCTAGGCTTTCCACTAAGTTGTAGGAAAATCTGTCCAACTTGCTTGATGAACAACTTCACCAAGACTTTTTCTTCAACCCTTGATAACACCACACCAAGAGTTCTTCTTGATGAACAACCTCACCAAGGCAACTTTCCTCAAATCTTGATAACACCACACCAAGAGTTCTTCTTGATGAACAACCTCACCAAGGCAACTTTCTTCAACCCTTGATAACACCACACCAAGAGTTCTTCTGATGAACAACCTCACCAAGGCAAATTCCTTCAACTCTTGATAACACCACACCAAGAGTTCTTCTTGATGAACAAACTCACCAAGGCAACTTACATCAACTCTTGATAACCACCACAACCAAGAAGTTCTTCTGATGAACAACCCTCACCAAGGAAAAGAGTTCTCTCAAGGATAATTTTTATCCTTTACAAGAAGATCTCACTCTCACCACAATACAAGAACAAAGAAAATTTTTACAACAAAAGTACAACTCTCTTCAATGAGTAGATAAAGAATATAAAGCTCTCTCAGACTTGATATTTCCTTTGTTTTTTTTTTTTTGCTTGATAGATCTTCTCTTCTTCTTGCTCTTTTGAATGCAGAGAGAATGGCTCCTTTATTAGGCAATGGAGCATGAACGTAATAAGTGAATACACCAACTCCAAATTTTCTGCCCACCATAAAAACTGTAATCTTGTCTGCCATTTTTGTCAATGTTTCGTTTGAAATTTGAAAATCTGAAAAACATAAAAGATTTGTAAATTTGAATAAGATTTCCAACGCATCAAGAATCAAGTATTTGGATATCTGTAGCTCAAGATATGGCCAAAACACCATTCGGTGCTCATGTGACTTGATTTTTCTTTCTTGTATCAGTCCACCAAATTAAATGATAATTCTGTCAGCCTTCCGTTTGAAATTTGAATTTATTCAAAACATGAAAGATCTGTATTTTTGAATAATCTTTCCAAAACATTAAGAATCAAAGCATTTGGATATCTCTATCTTAAGATATGGCCAAAAAACCATTCGGTGTTCATGTGAGTTGATTTTTCTTCTTTGTGTCAGTCCACCGAATTGCATGTCAATTATATCGGCCTTCTGTTTGAAATTTGAATTTCTTCAAAACATATGAAATGTTCTTCATTAAGTCAGCTTTCCAATGCCGTAAGAATCAAGTCATTTTGATTTTTATAGCTCAAGATATGTCCAAAGGAGTATTCGGTGCTCATGTCAGCTGCTTCCATTTGTCTTTCAACTTGCATGATGATTTGGACAACCTTGCTCTTGAAATTTGAATTTCATTAAAACATATGAAATGTTATAAATTGAGGAAGCTTTCCAAAGGCTCAAGAATCACGTCATTTGGATATTTTTAGAGATATATATGACCAATTGATTGAACATTGCTCATGTGTCACATTCCTTGAGTCAATCCTTGTTCTTAAACTTTGGTGCTTTTAACATGTAGTCTTCTCCTTAGCGTCAACACTTCATTTTAATAAGCCTCTTCTTGATTTTAAAATTATTTCAATGATCTTACTCTTGCACATTAATAAACATGTTAGTAAATCTCAATTAATCAATGTGTATTGTTATCATCAAAATTATCATGTAGCCTTAGGGCTAACAACTGTCTCTTATACACATCTAGATGTGTATAAGAGACAGCTTCTGCACAGATGGTCACATCTTCTACAACTATAACTCGTGGCTCGTCGCTACTTTGCGCTTGTGAACTCTCCTGGTTCTGCTTCTGAAGACTGCGATAATTTTTCTTCATGTGACCCTCTTTGCCACAGTGATAGCATTTGTAGGTGGGTCTCCGCCCATCTGTTAATCTGCCCCTTCTATTTGTCGATCTGCCTCTGCTTTTGCTTCTACCTCTTCTCCAGTCTTCACCTCGAGACTGTTTTCCTCGATTCTCCATGATGTAGGCTTCATCTTGATTGGTGCCTGCATCTTTTCTTCTCGCCTCTTCGTTCATTAAGGCATCCTTAACCATTGATAAGGTAAGTTTATCTCCGGGTGCTGAATTACTGATGGAGACCACTAACGTCTCCCATGAATCTGGAAGGGAACTGAGAAGTAGAAGGGCTTGTTCTTCATCTCCAAGCTGTAACTCGACTGTTGTCAACTGATTCACCAAGCTCTGGAACTCACTTGTATGTTCTGCTACAGGAGTTCCGCTCCGCAACTTCAAGTTTACAAGCCGTCTCATCAGGATGGCTTTGTTTCATGCTGACTTGGCTTGATACATACTCTCTAATTTTTTCCATAGAGTTATATGCACTGTTTCTTTGGCTACATGGTGGAAGACACTATGATCGATCCATTGTCTGATCTGACCGATGCATTTTCTGTTAATTTCTTCCACTCTGCCTCTTTTTCTGTCTCAGGTCTCTGCCCTTCAAATTCTATAGGGTCATATAGATCCTTACAACTAAGAAGATCCTCCATCTTGGGTCTCCATAGTGTGTAATTTGTAGCAGTCAATTTAATCATGGCTCCGGATGATTCTTCCATTTTAGAATAATTAATTCACTAAAATGAAAATTGAATTTCAAAAATCCGAGCCCACCGTTACGTCCGGACAGTCAAATTAGGTGGAATAGCCTCTTCCGGGGCTCAAAAATTCCTTTTATACAATAAATACTAAGCTTGAAAACTTTAAGGACTAAACTGAAATTTCTTAAGGGCTAAACTGAAATTTCAGAAACTAAAGGGGGCACAAGGCCTTCACCAGAACTACAGGGGCCAAACTGATATTTTCTAGGGACTGAAATGTAAATTTCATAAACTCAGGGGTCAAAATGTTATTACCTGAAAATACAGGGGCCAAAATGAAATTTTTCAATGATTTGCTGACGTGGCAGATGGGGTCCACTGCGATGACGTGACTCTGACGTGGCGACACGTGTCAGGTGACGTGGCATGATGACATGGCTTTGCTGACGTGGCGAGTTGTTGACGTGGTCTGCTAACGTGCGCTGACGTGTCGGGTGACGTGGCGCTGACGTGGGTCGTCTTCTTCCTTGAGACACGAGTGAAGCCCACTCGCGGTTCAGCAGGTCGGCGCATGCGGCGTCTCTGGTGGTCGGTTCGGTTGTCGAAAAATTGTATAATGATCGGCACGACGTCACGAACACACAGAACATTTCAAATTCGGAATTCGATGACTTTCCGAAAAATCGAAATTTTCCAGAAACAGGGGACGAATTTTCTCTAAATTTTTTCTCTCTGTTCTGACGTTCCAGGAGCTCAACGAAGCTCTGATACCACTTGTTGGGGATGCAATGCAAACTCAGAATAGAATTTGGGAGAAAAATTACTTGTATTAACAGAGAAAATTAATATACAAGAATTATACAAAAACTTCCCTAAATTTCCTGGAGCTCAACCTGACTCTCTAACACTCAGAACTCTCTGGTTCTAATTCCTGAACTCTCTCTGGAGTTTCTCTGATGCCTAAACAAGACAGAATTCATCCCATATTTATAGGAAAATTCTGCACACAATTTCAAATCAATTTGGCCACTACCTTTAACTTTCAAAATGGGAGATGCCTAACTAATTTTACTAACAATTTAATCATATGAGAGGGATTCTGGAAGGCTCATACTGTCATACATGAGCTCATCAAAACTTAAGAAAACTTGGTAAACCCACTTGGTAAAATTGGAACGAGAAGCCATGACTGATCAATTATTGCTTGAAATTTGATTGATGTAAATTTGCAATGGAGATCATCTCATAAAAATCAATGATTTGCTTTCTCACTATGGAATGACTTTGTAGATCACCATGCATGTGCATGCCTTATGCGTAATAAAAGCTCTGAAGTTCTTCTCACATAAAAAAAAATTGGAAAATGATGACACATTTGATATACCAATATATTTTTATAAATTTTATGTAAAAATAGTAAAAAAATTGTGAATATGGTAAAAATTTTATTTATAATTTTTTATATATTCATTTACAATTTTTAAATATTTATTTATAATTTTTATATAAATTTTATATAAGTATACTGGTACATCAAATGTACCGTAGTAATACCCATGACAATTAAGCATTCTGCCTCTACATGTCGTCCTAATTGTAAGATCTCTTTAATTTCTGCAAAAGTTTCCGATAATGGCGTTTAGAGATGACGGCATCTTCTTGCTGACTTCAAGCTGGATTAGCTTATACGTTATTGCTAGCATTCATCAGTTATAGCGAGTACATAATATCTTCATGCTCAACTTTTATCTAAGTTAGAAAGTTAGAATTGTTTATGCCAAGCCAAGTGCTGACAAAAGCTTAGAAAAGGACTGGAATTTTATTAAATATAAATGAATCTTTATAATAAATGAGTAAGGTATTATACAAATTTAATTCAATAAAAATTTAATTGTGACATCAATTTCTAGCCATATTTAATGTTATAATTGGGCAAGAAGTTTTAAGTTGATGACAAAAAAAAAAAAAAAAAAGACTTTGATGATTTTTTTTTGAAAACCGTGTAGTTTCATTGTAAGTTATTTTGATATTGTATTTAATAGTTGTTGTTTTATAAATTACTTCTTCTAATAAGTTTTTAGTTATTGATAAATTTTGGAGAAAAATTATTTTCATTTTGAGGTGTTGACGTGTGATCCTAAGATACACGATAAGGTTATCGTAAAATTACAACCTTTTATACGTATAAACTTCTCTTTCAAATTTATTGAAAACTTGACTTGTTACAAATTTAATAATGGATTAATGACTAAAAACTTTGTTACAAATTTAATTTAGAATAACTTGACTTGACTCATTAAAATTAATGATTTTTTTTTAAGAAAGAGGTTATATTTATAAGATGGCATTATTAGATCAGTCATATCAATTTTAAACCTAATCTACCAATAGAATAATGTTATTACATCTTAACATCCGAAGTCCTTTTAAATATAGAATATTTCTCATTAATATATAAACTCGTAAGTAATAATAATATTTTATATTATTGTAGCACAGTAATAATTCATTGTTATGATATTACAAAATTTATTCAGAGCTATGTTCCAAAGGCTTCAATGTATCAAGAATTTCAATTGGTGTATATGTTAGAGGAGGATTAATAATTCATAGTTTTATCAATCCCACAAGCAATTTTAAGGGAAAGATCAAGTTTGTGTTATGATTGAAAGCTACTTCCGAAGGAAACTGATTGAGACCACCATGCGTAAAATCAGGCTTTAAGTTGTGTTGGAATTCCCCGTTTTCCTGTAGAGTCGGTCTGAACCCATTGGGACCAAGGCCAATTAGCCCATTTGTTAGGAAAATATTAGCCTAGCATCTGGTTAAATTGTGTACTAAAATCAATTATGCTTAAACTTCAGTAAACCTAGATGTAAGTGACGTGAGTTGTAACTCTAATGCAAAATGTGCCAAAAAAAATTAACACCTAAATGTTATTTTTGTTATGAACAAATAACACTAAATGTACAAAATTTATATAAAAACTCTTATTTACAAGTTGATATAATACAAAATGAATGAAAATAATATAACTACTATATAGGCAAAAAATTAACCCAAAATATGGTAGAAAAAATATAACGATGAAAGAGTCAATGAGTCATCTAGTGCATATAAAGTTTGTACATGTAGCATTAAACTTTAATTATACTTTTTATGAAACAGATGTACCAAACACTGATTATCCACTTAGGAATATAAAAATTCAGGAGCTGATTCATGTAGTTATGTACTAACGTGTTAATATATTAATCTGTCCTTCTTGATGTACATAAAGGGATTAAACAAATGCAGGTAAGAGGTTGAACTAACATGGCACAATTTTCTTACCAACCCAAGCCTGGAACCCCTCCATTCCCCACTTACCATATCTATAAAATCCCACAAACCTGTGCACAAATTAACACATCTTGCACTCTTCAATCGCGCATAATTGTTGATTCCAACCATCAGCCATGGCCTATCATCGGCTTCCCTCATTGATTTTACCACTTCTGCTAATCATTTTTTCTTCATTACGCTACAATGCTAATATGGTTGCCGCACGCCATCTTTTGGATATAACTTTGCCTGAGATACCAAAGCCCGAACTGCCCGAGCTTCTACCATTTCCTAAGGTTGATCTGCCACACGTACCCGAGATCCCAAAACCCGAGTTGCCTGAGATCCCAAAACCCGAGTTGCCTGAGATCCCAAAGCCTGAGTTGCCCGAGATCCCAAAACCGGAGTTGCCTGAGATTCCAAAACCCGACTTGCCTGAGATCCCAAAACCTGAGTTGCCTGAGTTGCCATCTTTTCCTGACTTGCCTGAGCTTCCTAAGCCCACATTGCCTACCATTCCAAGTCTCCATAAGGACCTCCCTGTCCCTTCGGTCATCCCATCTCACTCGTCCACTGCTCCTTAAAATTAATTTTCACTGTTTCAGCCTCTTGTTACAAATATTGGATTTGGCATTCATCGACAACTATTTCTTTTCTACTCATTATTTTAGAGTATATACATATAATAGCTAAAATTGTGTGCATGGCTTATGATTCGAGATTTCTGTTTGGAGTGAATGATCTTTTTTTTTTTGGTAATTATGTTATTTATGTGCGTGTATATATATATATATATATCCCCTGAGCTAGCTTGCATGCCTAGCTCTTTTAGGACTGTTTGTCTTTTCTCTCTTATATATATATATATATATTATATTTATAGTGATATAGGATGCTTATTTTTTTTATAATTAATTAATATCATGTTGCTGCCCTCAAAATAATATTAATTATAATATTATAGGGAAATAATATTTTAATACTAATTTTTTGACACAAAACAAGACATAAAATTTTACTCATTGATCTTCAAAATTCAATTGTTGAGATGATTGATAAGTTGACAATAATAAATATAACATTTTGACTTTCAATCTCAATCATTAGATTTAATGAGATCAAGGATTATGTATATAAAATATAGTCGCTTAATATGTAAAAATTAAAAATCCTCGTTAAAAATATTTGCTCTTAATAGATAACAATGACCAACATATATTTTGTCAAGCTAGCAATTTGTTGACGTTTCCTTCTGCTGTCGTATTAATCTCAAAGAAAAATGGATGATGTCAAAAAATATATTTTGCTTAGAGTCTAGGGAATTGGATCGGAACAATATAGAAATGCTTGCATGCGCAACTCTCAATCATGGAAATTTATCAACCAGTAAGGCAGTAACTGATAAAGAAATTAATTAAAATGGCCTCCTGAAATGGAACTACTTGTTAAATAATCTTCTTTAGAAAATCAAAATAACTACAAGCTACATATAATTAATTATTTACTAATAATTAATATAACACATCATCCTGCCTGAACAATAAAGTGTTTGATAGTAATTAAATATGTGTCAATAGCAATATTTAAGTTAGGGAAATTAAGTATGAAGTTGCTGAAAAGTTCCACACTGGAGTTGCTGTTTAGTTAGAAAATTGGAGATAAAACAATTAAGTAATTAGATTAAAATATGCTTAAAAGCTAATTAAAAATTTCTTGTGTTTTCACCTAAACATGCATGGGACGTTTATAACGTCAATTTGTCACGGTCTTTCACTACCTTAGCTCATGGGAAAAGGCCATTGTGGAGAGTCAAACTCAGGACTTCATCATGACATTACCTAATTCTCTTCTGGGTCACCCTTGCCACTTGAACCAACCTATTGTGGGTCAATTTATCAACTTGCTAGTTATTAGTTTCTTAACTAATTATCGTTCATGTAAATTAAATTAACATAATTAAATTGGATGAATGATTATTTTTTATTAATATAAATTTTTAATTGGTTATCGATTTTTATACATACAATAATATTTTATTTGGCAGATATTTGATTTGATAGATATTTTATCATATCATTGCTACCTTAAAAAGTTGTTATCCTTTCATTTATTATAATTATGACAATCAACGCCTATAAGCCCACTTTTGAATTAAAGACTCATTAAAATCTTGTTAAATACTACTCTGTTTATTTTTGGGTAAATGTCACTCATTGCCACTAAGTTATCAAAAATTAAAAACAAAATTCATATCTTGCATTTTTTGTCATGAATTCCCTCAAGATTTTTTTTTTAAATACATCAAATTTTATGTGCAAACATTATTAGCTTGTAGGAACGGCAAAAGTCTATGGTAAGGCTTTTACTAATTTATCTCTCATTTAATGAATAAAAAAAATGGAACACGTTAAAAAAAACAATAGAGACTACAAATGGTATTGAGACTTGGCAAGGAACCACAAATTCAATATATTTTTATAAAGATGTGAATGACAAATTAATCTACTTCGATAATAGAATATGCAAATGTGAAATTTAACTTTTAAGGTTGGAACAATACTGTACTCATAAACGTTATTTCAAACTTTTGTTTATTTAATAGATGTGAGACTAAATCCTACTCCTCAATAGAACACCTGCATAAAAAGAAGCTATAAAACATCAAAAGCAACATACCATAAAACTTTAATTCATTCTTTGAATACTACATGAAGGGCATAATTCCATAAGCCATAGCTAAGGTTTCACAAGACTACACTCAAGACATGAAAATTTTGATTTCTGTTCGAATATATGTTAAAAGGTCAAGAGTGAATCTACCACAGGTAAATATTTATCCACAAATTTTGGAGGAAAAAAAAAAGATAAGAAAAATTTCCAGGGCTAGCTAACAAATGGATATTCGATTGAAAAGGAAATTTTTACAATACAAATGCAACTTGAGGCCCTAGTAGATATGTAGGAGTAGTCTTTAACCAAAAAGAGAATCTTCAACAAAGATCTATAATATATCAGAATCAAACAAAGTGAGAAATATAAATACCTATATCCTAATTTAAGAAGAGCTAATGACTAAGTTACCGAGTGGAAATTTGGTCAAACATATATTCCAAGAACAGGATACCCGTATTATAGGCAACATATGCAAAAAGGTACTAGCAAGAATCCAAGTTCAATCCCTTCAAACGGATGAAACAAACTAGTAAAGTAATTAACTCCAAAAGTTAATCACAAATGACAAATAATCATGATTGTTCACTTCATGATTGGGTACTTGACTTTCTCCTTGGGCTAAATTCCATGCGGTGAATAATTGTGCGATTCATAGCTCCTCGGTATGATTCTTCCATGAATGTATGTCCCACCTGGTAAAAACACATTTAATAACATTAGTTACATGTCCTACACTACAAATTTAGATTAGCCAAAAAATAAAAAACAAGTTGAATATGTTAATGAGCCAAGAAATTAGTACAAATTCAAAAGAAAATTTTACAACCGAAAATGATATCATCTATTGTTGATGCCAAAAAATGGATCAACAATGTTTTCTTACATGTAGCAAGATATAAGCGATAATTGACAAAAATTTCCCTTAAGATTGAAAGATGCTTATGGAGAAAAAAATAATTGTTTTAGTATAGGAATATGACTGAAACTCCTTGATTAGAAGCCACTGGAAATGGATGTGACTGGATGGAGATTAGAGTGATCAGTTGACTCCTGATCAAATGCTTGATGTGGACAGACAACTGAGGAGAAACCAGCTTCCAGTGTTGTATGGTAGAAGTGAGATAGCTTTCTAATATGTGAGAATGACAGTTGTTGGTCATACTCCTTTGTCTCCAGCAAGCTTAAGCAGCTCCCGTGGCTATTGTCGAAACCCAACAATTGAAAGTGATGGTTAGGCGCTCTAGTGACTAGAAAACGAGGAAACTACTGTCAGGATCGCCGGATTTCTCACCAGCGTGAACCCACTGACACCCAAGTTGGTAAGGAGGTCGGTGTTTGGTGAGAAATCATAGAGAAAGGGGTTTATGCATGGGTTTCATAGGGTAAGCTATATGAACAGTGTATTAATGGAATAGTAATTATATGAGAGAGAGAGAGAGAGAGAGAGAGATCACAAAACCCTAGAGAATATCTTGTGGCTGCTGGAGAAAGATAAGATTCACTGAATCCCCTTATTCTTGGTATCCCTTTCTTTTTATAGGTGGCCCAAAGCTTGACCTAGATCTCAATCGTCCATGGTGATGAGGTGGCATGATCTCAATGAACTGAATAGATCCCTGGGATATTGATGTAATGGAACCCTAATTTCTAGGTGATAAGCAACTACCATATGGCGGAATGGAAATAGGCCTTTCTCTCTTTTGTAGATTGTGAGATAGGATAACTATTGCTCGATTGGCATATTTAGGTACTAGTCAGTTAGGTAGGCTCTTCTGTGCTTCCACTTTTGGAGACTTGGGCTTAACCTTACATACTCTTTATGAAGTGTTGACTTTGACAGTAAGGGCATTCTGGTCCTTTAACAAGAGGTCTAAAAAACCCTATTTATGTCTACATCGTGCACCACAAAGACAACATCAGGGAGATGACTATAATTATATAATACATCTATAATTGTAACTATATATATCATCTATATATAACTATAATTATATAATATAAACCTAGCACCAAGCACTTACCATCAAACAATTTGTCGCGTCTTCTTCATTCATCGTAACCTGAAAACATATTGGAGAATTGATACTAAAAAAAAATAAATGCTTCATTTTGCCGTCTTCAAACTAACACCATACAAATGATTCAAAAGTAACCAATATTATAACAAAAGCTAAACAAATTAGGAAAAAAAACTATCACTTGCATGAATTAATACAAACAGCTATGCAAATCAGCCAATTAACCAGAAAAGCTACAATACTAGTTTCACTCAAATGCACTTTTTTGTAATTACAGTACTCCCAAATTAACAACCCATTAACTAACCCAGCCAATATATTTAGCTCAATTTCAAAATTAAATTCTTGAAAGAAAAAAATGAACATGTGTGTCGTTGCTGTGACTTTTGTGATGAAATGAAGAGAGAAAGGCGGAGACTGGCGAGGCTAGGGAGAGCTTGACGGAGCCGGAGGGCGAACTGGATTCGATCAAGGGAGATGATATGATTAATGAAGAAATGTAATACAAAGAGTAGGGCTTTCTGAGGAAGGTTTTGTATAATATGAAGTGTAACATAAACAACCCTAAGGTTTTATATTTCTCTTATAAAACTCCCTTTAATTTTGAAACTACTATAAACAACACTCCTGATGTTTGACTTTATGTAATTGTTCAGTAACATTCACTTTAGGGAATGATTTAACAACCATTAATAGATTAAAATTGATTTACTAGATCAATTATATTAGAGTAGTGTTACTTTTACGAACTTTGTATACAAATTCATGTATACAAATTGATGTGACATCACTCATTTATTTGACAATCATCACTTTTTGTTGTCACCTTATGATACATCATTTTTTATATAAGAGTTTAGATATAAAGTTTGTAAAACAAGCATTATTCATTGTATTATTTAAATTTCGATCCTTTTTATGGTGTTAATGTAATGGCTTTCGATTCATCCTACAAGTATAAGCAGTTTCTTCCTCATTGGTCATTGCATCTTTTAGATGCAGGATTAAAAAAATATAATAACATTTAAAATAAAAGAAAATTATAAGGCAAAACACATATAAAATGCAAAGGATATAAGGGCAATCAACGAAGATTATACTGGTTTTCTAATTTTTCTGGATGCATGATTCTTTTATAATTATTTAATTGTTTAAATTTGTGTTATGAATATTAATTACCTTATTGGGATCTGATACTTTGACTTAAAATTTTTAACTTAAAACTAGCCTTACCTTTGTAGCCATTGATTTTACATACTTAATGGTTAGGATGATTGATGAGTTGTTATCATTAAATGTATGTTTTTAACTTTTAAACCTGAATCATTAATTACGTAAGATAAATGATCATAAATTTAAGTTAAAAAATTTAAGTCAAACTATCCCTTCCCATATTTATTATTGCAAAAACATAATTGTTCAATATAAGCCCATAAAAAGTAGATATTTATACAACTAATGTAAATAACGCATAAATTAAATAACAGATTACTAATGGAAATAACAAATAAACAAAATTAAAAAATGGAGTTGAATAAATAAGAATGAAAAAAAAAATAAAAACAAGAGTGATACTACTCTTACGAACTACTTATACAAACTGATTTGATATCTTTATATAATCATCATCTTAATTAATGTCATTTATTATTGAATAATGCTACTTTTACAAATTATCTATATAAATGCACGCATATAAACTTAAAGCATTATTAAATGATCGTCACATCATCCATATTAATTAATGTAATTAATATTTGAGATTCATTCATCTAAGACCTATTAGTTTGTACAAGTAATTTGTAGGAATAGTTTGTAAGAATAGTATTACTCTACCAAACAATATCTCTGTTGTGATATATTTGAGTCTTAGATATATAATATTTATAACTTTGGATGGTATGAAACAAAATTAATGAAAAAAAAAGGATTTCGTTGAACAAGATCAGAGTTAGAATTACTGAATAATTTCTAGTAATTATTATTACAGAAGTAAATATAACATATCATCCAGACTGAAAACAAAATGTTTGATAGTAATTAAATATGTTTTAGAGCGTTTAAGTTAGGAAAATTATGAAGTTGTTGAAAAGTTCCACACTTTAGTTACGTACTGTTCTTAATTTTTATGTTGATTTACTTAGTAAATTAGAGATCAAACAATGGACTAATAAGAATTCTTAAGTCCTAATGATGAAAGTTGAAATTCTAACTTTTTTATTTCAATAAAAAGTAATGTAATTCTTGTATCATCGGAAAATTAGCTTAAATTATGCTAGGCTTGTTTACAGATTAAACACAGCAACTTTTAGTGAAATTATAAGGAAGAAAGTAATTAATTAAAGGTGGGTTCAATTAGTATGTTACAACAAAGTAAAATTTTAAAGAGGGAAAGAAGTGTTAAGTTTTTTTTTTTTTTGAATCTTTTACAAATTGGGAGAAATAAACAGGGAAAGAAGAATAAAATTAAAAAGTTAAAATATATGAAAAATCCTAAACCATAAATGACTCCTCCAAAAAGTTGAAATGTAATAACCTCTCATGCTGTATTTGTACTTCCTTTTTTGAGCAATTATCGAACTAATTAAACAATTAACCATGCAGTCAGGGCTTTATTATATTCTTTTTCTATAATTGCAGGTTTCTTACCTGTAAAAGTGTTTCTATGACTACACATTTATATAAAAAAATATTTACTCTTTTATTAATGTGTTCAATTGGACACATTCGACACGGTGAGAAGCCCCCTTCTGGGGCTTGAGTCACTTTTAAGCATCAATGAGTTGTTATATATACCCTTACTTTATATATTTAATTGTTCCAAAAGAAAAACCATAATTAGTTAAGAAACTCATAACCTAGCTAGTTGATAAATTGTTTAATTATCGACCTAATTAAACAATTACTATGCAGTCGGGGCTTTACTATACTCTTCTTCTATAATTTCAGGTTTCTCACCTATAAAAGTGTTTCTATTACTAGACATTTGTATAAAGTATGTTTCCTCTCATATTAATTAATGTGTTCAATTGGACACATTTGACGCGGTGGGCCCCCTTTTAGGGCTTGGCCAATGACTTTTGAGCATTGATGAGTTGCTATATCCTTACTTTATATATTTAATTGTACCTAAAGAAAAAACATTATTAGTTAAATTAGTTAAGAAACTGATAACCTAGCAAGTTGATTGATTGTCCGTAATTGGCATACATATGTACGTTCTATACACGTCTCACGCATGTTTAGGTGAAAACACAAGAAATTTTTAAATTAGCTTCCATTAGTCCACCCATGCCATTATTGAGACCTCTTTTATTTTCACTTGGCAGGATTGAAATTATTCCGTGCAAATCAAGCAATTTAATAGTTCAAGATAATGTGTGGAAGCATTATCGCACAGGTGAGAGGTTGAACCACTTCAAGACAAATTTCCCACCAACCAAAGATTAAGTCCACCAATTCTCCACTTTCCACATCTATAAAAGCCCATAGAACATGAAACCTAATGCACAAACACACTTGCATCGTCTTCAATTCATTGCTATTTGCATTAATACTAACCCATATTGAAGCCCTTTTCTCAATTGTTTCAACTATGGCCTATCTCCGTGTTCGATCATTCATCGTACCACTTCTAGTGCTTGCTTTGTCGTCAATGGTTAGCGCTCGCAATCTTTTGGAGGCAACAGTGCCAGAGATACCTAAGCCTGAACTGCCCGAGCTGCCACCATTGCCTAAAGTTGATCTGCCACATGTACCTGAAATTCCGAAGCCCGAGATCCCTGAGCTTCCGAAACCTGAACTGCCAAAAATTCCTGAATTGCCTCATTTGCCTGAACTTCCTAAGCCCACATTGCCCACCATCCCAAGTCTTCCAAAGGACTTCCCTACTCACTCAACCGCTCATCCCTAAATTAACATATTTACATACTGCCTAGCTACTTCCTTGTCACATCAATGGATTCCACATGCATAGATGGTGAAATTTCGTTGGAGCTTGGCATTATACTAGCTAAATTGTGTGCATGGTTTATGATTCGAGATTTCTTTTTGGAGTGAATTATTGTTGTTATTTTTTGTAATATAATTATGTTGTTTATGCCTTGATATCTATATGCCCTCAGCTTGGCTAGCTCTGGTGGGAGTGTTTGTATTTTCTTTCTTATTATATTATATTTATAGTGATATGGGATGCTCATTTGTTGTTCTAACGAATTAATCTCATGTTGCTGGCGCTCAAAATAATATTAATTATAATATTATATTTATACAGCCATCCAACATACATTTGCACTTTAATTTTGCAAAACTATCTTAATGATCATTTTAATGTTAAAAGTATTTATCTAAGGTTTTACAAGACTACACTTAAAGACATGAAAATTTTGATTTCTCGCATATATGTTGTTCGCTAAGGTCAAGAGTGAATCTACCACACATAAATATTTATCTTCAAATTTTGGAGAGAAAAAAAAAAAAAGAAAAGAAAAATTTCGAGGTTTAGCCAACAAAAGGATATCCAATTGATAAGGAAATTTTAACAATACAAATGCAAGTTGAAGGCCCAGTAGATACATAGGAACACTCTTCAACCAAAAAGAGAATTTTCAACAAAGATCAATCATATATCAAAATCAAACAAAGTGAAAAATATAAATACCCAAATCATAATTTAAATAGACCTAATGACTAATTTAACGAAGTGGAAATTATGGTCAAACGTATATTCCAAAAACAGGATAACCATATTAGAGTGTCATATTTACGGGCAACATATGCAAAAAGGTACTAGCAAGAATCCAAGTTCAAACCCTTCAAACGGATGAAACAAACTAGAAAAGTATTCAACTCCAGCAGTAAATCGCAAAAGACACATAATCATGATTGTTCATGTCATGAGAGGGTAGACTTTCTCCTCGGGGAAAATTCGATGTGCTGCGTAATTATGCGATTAACAGCTCTTTGGTATGATTTTTCCATTAATGTATGAGTCACCCGGTAAAAACACATTTGATTATATTAGTTACGTGTCCAACACTTAGATTAGCCCCAGCAGCGCCAGCGCGCCACCCCCAACAAAAAAAAAAAAAAAAAAAAAATTGCAACCAGAAGTTATATTATCTGGATAGCGCACCACGGAGACAAGACCAGGAAAACTAGTTAGGTGATACTGAAAAATGTTACCTTCCATGTCTCCTATATATAACTATAATTATAACATCTTAAATAATACTATCTGTAATTATCAAATAACTCCGAGCAAAGATATAACGAAGATCTGATATCACACGTAACCCTGACATCTTAGATAATATTATCTGTAACCTTATCATTAATTAATTTCAATTAATTTTAACATTTAAAGAATAAAAAAGCGACTTAAGTCATTTGCTTAAATATTAACATGTTTATTTTTATAAATAAAATAATCTTATAAAACTTTAATAAAAAACATAAACAATAAAATACATAAAAAAATAGATCACTTTTTTTTTTGAAAAAAAAAAATACATCACCTACGTACTTCACTTTCAAAACATACAGTTTTTCTATGAATTTAATTGTTTAAATAAATATGATTGGTGTTTCAGATTAATTTTAGAATTAATTTAAAATAATTTTGTTTCAGGGTTTTAGATTGTTTTTAGGGATTATTATAATTTTTTATATTTTATTTATTTTAATTATAAGAAAGTTTCTTCTAGTTTTTAGTTTTGTTTTGATTAGTTTAATTAATTTTATTTAATTTTTAGTATTAACATTCTATATTTTAATTTGTATATTTTATTTTTATTATTTTAATTCATCATCTCTAGTTTATATTTTACTTCTTTATTTTAATTTGACTTTTATTATATTAGAGTATTATAGTCTATTTTATTTAGAAGTTTTATATTTGTAATTTTCTTGCAATATAAGGTTATCAATGAAAATTTTATATCTCTTTGATTTAAATCCTAAACCAGTACTTATAAAATATTTAAATAATGAAAATACTATGGTTAAACGGTATAATTGTTATTATATATATTTTTAATGTGTCAGAAGACTAATTTAACAGAATTTAGTGTTAGCAAGGTTATTGATAATATTATATAAAACGTAAGTGTTATGTCTATTATTAGGCGTTAGTTTAGAGTTATTTGTAATATTTTTACTCAGTTAATATATAAGAGTTTATACATAAAGTTTATAAGATTAGCATTATTTATTATATTATTCAAATTTCGATCCTTTTTTCGGTGATAATATAATGACTTTCGATTCATCCTACAAATATCGGCAATTTCTTCCTCATTGCATCTTTTGGATGATGGACAAATATAATAACATTTAAAACAAAAGAAAATTAGAAGGCAGAACACATATAAAATGCAACGAAGATAAGGGCGATCAAGGAAGATATACTTGTTTTCTAATTTTCTATATGCATGATTCTTTTATAATCATTTACTACTTTAAATTTGTTTTATAAATCTTTATTGCAGAAACATAAATATCTAATATAAGCCCATAAAAAGTAAATAATGAATACAACCAATGTAAATAACACATAAATTAAATAACAGATCACTAATGGAAATAAGACATAAGCAAAATTAAAAAAATAAGCTGTGTATATGGGAATGGAGAAAAAAAAAGTAAAAACAATATCTTTGTTGTGATATGTTGGAGTCTTAGGGGGCGATTGTTTTTGTTGTCTAAAATATGAATGGGTCTGAATTAAACTAAAGTCTGAATACATCTAAATATATAAATTTGAATGATATATATATATATATATATATATTTCTAATTTCAACATCTACATTAAAATTGTCTAAAATTAATACTTTAAAAAATAATACCGAAGTATTTAAATAATAATTGTTCTATTCAACCCTCACTTTTCAACTCTTCAGCCCCCAATTCTAAATACATCCAATTAAAAATTTTAAACCCTATATTCATCTCATTAGACCCTATTTAGTTTCTAAAATACCCTTCCCATTTGGTAAGCTTTTGGGATGTCTTGATCAAACCGAACTTCAGTGCTGCCCAGCTCTGATTCTATGCAACAATTGGGAAGAACTCTCAAGTGATTTCTGGTGCTTATCCAAGAACTTCCGGCTTATTGAATACTACAAATCAAGTGCAGGCAAAGTGTTACAAAGCTTAGGAATCTCTTCATAACTGAACCCAAACCCAAGATCCAAGCACCTTTTCAACTCATCAAGATCCTCATCAGTCAAGCTCTTTATTGGTTTCAAATCATCCTCAGAATCCGTCTCCACATACCTTTCAAGGAAGACTTGATATTTCTTCTTCTTGTTCTTCAACAAATCGTCCTTTTTGTTAGTGCTATTGCTTTCTAAAGATGAATAGTCTTTAGTTTCTTGATTTGACCCAGTTGAAGTTATGGTCAGAGCTTGAGTTTTTGGGTTATTAGCTAGTGATTTTAAGGTTAACGTTTGAGTTTCACGGTGTATAGAAGGATAGAGGTTGCCTTTGGAACCGCTAGAGGGTTGCTTTACTTGCACGAAGAATGCAGCAGCCAGATTATGCATTGTGATATCAAGCCTAAAAAAATATCCTTCTCGATGACGTCTCACTACAAGGATTTTTTTATTTTGGATTAGCCAAGCTTTGAAGATAGATCAGACTCACACCACAACTGGCATAAAGGGAACCAAAGGGAATGTGACACCTGAATGGTTCAGAAACGCGCCCATAATAGGTAAAAGTTAATGTTTACAGCTTTGGATTTTTGTTGCTTAAGATTGTTTGCTGCAAGAGAAACTTTTTGAGGCTGCCAAGGAAGGTCAAATGGTACTTGCGGATTGGGCATATGATTGCTATATAGAAGGGAAATTGGAGTTGTTAGTGGAGAATGATGAAGAGGCAATGGAAGGCATGAAGAGTGTAGAGAAGTTTATGATGATTGCATTCTGGTGCATACAGGAGGATTCATCACGTCAAATATAAAGGTTTAAAAGTTTATTGGTGAAGCAGAAGGGAAGGTTAAACTTGTTATATTTAGAAATTTTTTCTTTTTTAGTAAATTTATTTTAGGGCAAAATTGTAAACAAAAAATTAAAATAAAAGTGAGGGCTGAGTAGAACAATTCTTTAAATATTTATAATTTTAAAAATTTATTATATTATAAATTATTTTTCTAAATTAGTAAAATAATAATTTATAGTGTAATAATATATGTAATTATTTAAATATGTATTGTTATATAAAAGTCACATTTAAAAGGTGATAAATGAATTAGATATGAGTATTTTTGATAATTAAGGCTGATATGAACCAGGGGTGCACTCGGGTCAGGGCGGGTCTAGAGAACCAGACCCGACTCAACCTAATGATGCATTAGGTTCCCACTTTTGTACTTGTAGTTGGGTTTTCAAAATAGCAAAATCGATGATCAACTTGTCGTCTCAGGTCGGATCAGGTTAATGGAATTGAGCTTAACCCGTTTTAACTTTTTTTTAATGTATATTAATTTTATGTTGGGCCCCATTTATGGTTTAAAGACTCTGTTATATACAAAATTAGGCCCATTATCATAAATTAATTCCTTTAATGTGTTTTGGGCTTTGAGAAATTGAATTATTTCATCATCTAATTAATTTTTGACCTATCCAACCAGGAAATGCAATGATTACCAAGAAAGTTTGTGCAAACTATGAATAATCTTGAATCACCGAAACGTAAACAAGTCAAGTCCATGATCCTAATTGACCATTTCTTAAAGCATGTATAAAATCCATTTCAAAGTTGCTCAAAACTCTTAAGGGGTGTCCTGGGTGGGAATGTCATGAGTATGAGATTCGATAGCCATAATACCTGCAAAAAATAATAATACATTTAAGTCTATACTCATAATTAATATCTCAAAGTAACTAACATATAAAAGAGAGTAAATACATTACAATTTATACAATTTCAAATAATCACAAAGTATATTTCAGTTTATACTCATAATTAATATTATCAGAGTAACTAACATGTAAAACAGCATAAATATATTTCAGTTTCTACAATTTCAAATCATCATAAAGTACATTTTAGTTTATGAAAAACAAACAGTAATACAATTATACTAACAAACACAAAGAAACCAGAGAAATAAAAGTAAAATGGAACTTATAAGTATCCTCAAAATACAACTAATTAATGAAAAGCCTGATTAAAGACTTCCTCTTTCTTTAATAAAGTTTAAATTAATTGTTGCATCTACTTCGAGCCAAAGGCAAAGACTTCTTTAATTATCAGTTAAAAAATTAAAAAAAAAATTAGGGTTTCATTCTTAAAAAATTTCAAGATCAAAATGGAAGGGATATGGCAAGCTTTCCAGAAACATGGATTAGTGCATACAGGCAGCATATATACCAGTTTAAGAGTTGTGATAATTTTAGCATATGCAATGCAATAAACTAAAGCCACTTTAGTATATATAGCAATGAGCATCAGAGTATGCAAAAAATGGTATTTACTCACGAAAGGAAAAAACCAAACGTCCAGCTTACGAAAGAATGAAGAATGAAGTGCAAAAGAACAAACCCATAAAGAAAAGAGGAAAATAAGGCATACCTAGAAACTAAAATGTTAGAAAACGAAGTTTATACCAAAAAATCAATAAAGCTTACAATGAGCAATAAGCAGCTTTAATAAAAAAGCAATCACCAACCACTAATAACAAAAAGCAATCAATAAGCGACATTCAACAATCGACATTCAGCAAAAAAAATCTACCAATGAAACCTCGATTGTAAGAAATGAAAAATGATGATTAGAGAACACATCACATCAAATCTTACTGAGACGGTGACAAACATAGAGGAGCAACAAAGAAGAGGAAAACATCGCATTTATCATGATGGACAGAGACGATGACCGGTGGTGAAAAGGTGGCCATGAGAGGACACTGCAGGCGACGGCAAGCGCGACTGACAGTGGAGCAGGTGTGGATTTACGTGAAAAATGTGACGAAAAATGATGCAAGGATAGAGGACGTAGATGCCCTGGGAGACTGAATGTGAGGCAAAGGCGTTGGGCGACGACGATGAACTGTGGCGCGATACGGTGGAGTTGGAGAAGGACAGGAGCTGCAAGCTTGAAGCTTTGTCGGAGATGATTCAGGAACTAAGGTTCCCAAAATGTTGAATTTATATTAGTGATCTGATTGGGGTAACGTCCATGATTAAACTATGCATTCCTCTAATAATATGATGACATGCAGCATTATATGATTTAAAAAAACGTTTTTCGGGTCAGGTTTTGTCGGTTTAGAGCTTTAATAAAACCCAAATATAACCTAATCACAAAAAAAAAAAAAAACCCGAACATCAATACTTGATTTTGTGTTATTTGATAACACAAATCTACTAGGACCTGGCTAACCCGACGAAACCTAAGCGGGTCTGGTAATTCTGGACATCCCTAATATGAACCATTCAAACATTTGTATTAAGATAAACGCTAAATATTTAGCTTTTTTCCAGTTAGATGAAAATATCATAAATTAAGTTTTAAGTTAAAAAAACAAAGCATCACAAAATGATCTGGAGTCTGAGAATAAGTTAAACTCAAACTTTAAACCAAAAAACAATCAACCCTTCAAATACCTAATATCTATAACTTTATTATATTCTTTTTCTATAATTGCAGGTTTCTTACCTATAAAAGTGTTTCTATTACTACACATTTGTATAAAAAATATTTTACTCTTTTATTAATGTGCTCAATTGGACACATTCGAGGCGGTGAGAAGCCACCTTTTGGGGGCTTGAGTCGCCTTTAAGCATTGATGAGTTGTTATATATACCCTTACTTTATAAATTTAATTGTACCAAAAGAAAAACCATCATTAGTTAATTAAGAAACTGATAACCTAGCAAGTTGATAAATGGTTTAATTATCGAACTAATTAAACAATTAACTATGCAGTCAGGGCTTTGTTATATTCTTGTTCTATAATTTCAGGTTTCTTACCTATAAAAGTGCTTCTATTACTACACATTTGTATAAAATATGTTTCCTCTCATATTAATTAATGTGTTCAATTGGACACATTTGACACGGTGAGCCCCCTTTTAGGGCTTGGCCAATGACTTATTAGGCATTGATTAGTTGTTATATCCTTACTTTATATATTTGATTGTTCCTAAAGAAAAACATTATTAGTTAAATTAGTTAAGAAACTGATAACCTAGCAAGTTGATAAATTGTCCGTAATTGGCATACGCATGTACGTTCTATACACGTCTCATGCATGTTTAGGTGAAAACACAAGAAATTTTAATTAGCCTCCATTAGTCCACCCATGCCATTATTGAGACCTCTTTTATTTTCACTTGGCAGGATTGAAGTTATTCCGTGCAAATCCAACAATTTCATAGTTCAAGATATGTGTGGAAGCATTATCGCACGGTTGAGAGGTTGAACCCCTACAAGACACAATGTTCCCACCAACCACAGATTAAGTCCACCAATTCTCCACTTTCCTCATCTATAAAAGCCCATAGAACATGAAACCTAATGCACAAACACACTTGCATCCTCTTCAATTCATTGCTATTTGCAATTAATACTAAGTCATCCTGAAGGCCCTCAATTTTATCAATTGTTTCAACTATGGCCTATCTCCATGTTCGATCATTCATCATGCCACTTCTAGTGCTTACTTTGTCGTCAATGGTTAGCGCTCGCAATCTTTTGGAGGCAACAGTGCCAGAGATACCTAAGCCTGAACTGCCCGAGCTGCCACCATTGCCTAAAGTTGATCTGCCACATGTACCTGAAATTCCGAAGCCCGAGATCCCTGAGCTTCCGAAACCTGAACTGCCCAAAATTCCTGAATTGCCTCACCTGCCTGAACTTCCTAAGCCCACATTGCCTACCATCCCAAGTCTTCCAAAGGACTTCCCTACTCACTTAACCGCTCGTCCCTAAATTAACATATTTACATACTGCCTAGCTACTTCCTTGTCACATCAATGGATTTCCACATGCATATATAGATGGTGAAATCTCGTTGGAGCTTTGCATTATACTAGACTTTTGTCATATACGTTTTGAGTCTTTCTTTTCGTATGCATACGATTTATGTACTTTATGTTTTCTTTTCCCAAGGTTGGCTCCATTAGGAGTGATACTTGTAGTTTATCTGATATTATATAGTGATGTGTGATGTTCATTTTATATTTATATGGTCCTTAATTTTATAAATATATTGTTCTAGCATATCAACCAATATATAAGTGTGGTATTTTTATGGTCCATAATTTCATGTTATTCTACTCTAATTCTCATTTCTATGATCCTGACTTGTAGTTTATCTGATATTATATAGTGATGTGTGATGTTCATTTTATATTTATATGGTCCTTAATTTTATAAATATATTGTTCTAGCATATCAACCAATATATATGTGTGGTATTTTTATGGTCCATAATTTCATGTTATTCTACTCTAATTCTCATTTCTATGATCCTGAATAACAATAATAAAAAGAGGGCTTCTAATTTATTAATTTTGAAAGTTTGACATTAGCTATATAAAGAGAGTTTGAAGCACAATAACACAAAAATCCACATTTCCAAATAAAATAACCAGAAAGTTGAAAAGCAAAAAGAAAAAAAGAAGTAAAAAAGTTGACGATTAAAGCCGATTTATGATAGATTGTTAAAATAAATTTAGACCCTAATCATATAAATTTAATATGTAATGGGATGGCCATATGTATATATCACAAAATCTAATTTAAATTTTTGAGCAAAATAAGATTATTAAATCCCATTTATTAACTAAAATAATTTTGTGCTGACAGTCAAAATGAATAGTTCATTTCATTTCTATATTGGCTATAATTAAGTATTTTCTATCATTAATTAGATTGATTTCCTACTAATATATAGTTCAATTCATGGCTGTGCACATGAAATATATATAAAGTCGTCCATACATATATATGCAGGCATAAAAAAAGAAGAAGAAGAGGTTTTCTACGTGCCGTCATTTTCTCTTCAATTCATATGTAAGATATTAAGAAATATCATGCATATGCACGCATAAAAAAAAAGAAAGTTTTCTACGTGCAGTCATTTTCTCTTCAATTCATATATAAGATAATAAGAAATATCATATATCTATATTAATTAATAGAGATCTTTTTGAACATCTAAGCACATTGAAGTTAAGGTCTGTTTGAGTTAAAATAAAATGATAAGAATTGAAAAAGGGGTGCAAACTGCATTTATTCTCTAAGAGATGATCCACTAGATTATATCCGCGAAGCTAAGGCCATAGTTGATAGAAAGAAGCCCTCTTTTGAAGCTATGTTTACTTTCTCCATTTCTGAGTTTTTTCTGAAGATTTTTGGCATTAAGGTATAAATCTTATAATTACTATACTGACACATGCAATTAATAACGTAATTGAAACCTCCTTATACACTAATGCTGTTCCATCCTTTTATAAAGATCATAAATAAATATTCAACTTTTAAGTGAAAACTTCTTTAAGTGATTATGAACATTCAATCTTTTTAATTTCTATTTTCTCAATGGTTAACACAGGCACTACGTACTCTATCCCACAAGATCATATCTAATACAACCATGTGCTTCTCAAATATTATTGGACCTCCGGAGGAAATTGGTTATTATGGCCATCCAATGTCTTACCTTGCTGCAAGTTGTTATGGTCAGCCTCAGGTAAGCATTTACTTAATGTCTTAGTTTCCATAATTTCTTGTTTTAAAGCATTAGATTTATACTGCTGTTGGAACTAATTTGTTGCCAATCAAACTAATTATATCGATTATTAAGTTGGCAGGTACATAAAACACTTAGCTATCAATATTGCGGGCATTGACGATTAAATTTCAAAGTTGTGTCAACAAAATGACTATTGTTTTATCAGTGGATGAAGATGCAATCCCTAATCCTCACCAATTGTGTGATGATATTTTGGAATCACTCAGACTTGTTGGAGAAATAATATTGAAAATCTAGATCATTCTAGATTGTCTTGAAATATGAGAGGTAACATGCATTAAACTTGAAGATGCATTCACGATTGGAATATGATCCTCTCCTGGTTTGAGCTTTATGTGGGCTTTTGCAGATCTTGTACCATGTAAATTTTATTAACTATGATTGGTTAAAATCCATTACATTCTCTCTCCTCTCTCATGTATTTTGTATTAACTACTAATCACGTGTTTGCATTTTGCTTAAGTAAAGCTTCGATCAGGAGAGGATATCTTGATCCTTCGTAATTTAAGATTCATGAATTTCATAATTCAATATGTAATTAATAGATGCATGGTTATCCTAACTACATGTTTCTAAGAAATCTATAAATAGGCTTGCATTCAAGTGTTAATATAGAGAGGAAAAATATCTCTCAAGTGAGAGTGAAGTGAAATGAAATTATGTGTCTCTCACCCTTCCTACTCTATCCTTCATCACTAATATTATTACTCCAATAGTCTATCTTGATCTATCCTCACCGCACACAAAAGATCATGGCCACACACATATGCACATCATATACACACATACTCAAAATTGCGTTTGTTGTTTAGTTTTAAAATTTTAACAGACTTATCAAGGACGCTGTGAGTGCCAGGAATAATAAAATATAATTAAGCTCGGAGCCACTTGTCATGAGAATAATTAGTGCTTCTGTTGTGACCTTGCCTGCTTGATATAATTACAAGCTTATCTCATTCTCAAGATCATGTTATAATTTGAATAATAGAAATTGTATAAATTACATTAATACAGTGATCTCGCGGATAAGTACATTTCCTATTTGGAAAGCTGCGGCTTCTTAACCGCCATAGTTTCTATTTCTGTTACATTTGGAATGCTGCAACATTTTAACTGCGAACGTTTCTATTTCTGCTATTTAGTGCGTTATTTGTTGTTACTATGAAGCTTCGAAACATAAAAAATTCTACTTCTTGGTGTCAATTAGCGGTTTCTGGACATTTGTTGCTATAATACTTTAAAACTAATAGGTTTGATATTACGTTAATTAATTTCAACTTACTCGATACACTCAGTTCACTGTTCAAAACGGTCACAAATAGAATTAGATGCCAACTGAGTTGTGTAATTGTAAGCGCAAACCGTCAACCGTCAAGCCTGTAAACCTTTTTTTTTCATGTTTGTAACGAGTAAGCTAGAATCCCAGTGTTCTACGTGTTAGTTTCCTTTTTTAGCGGGAGGCCATATATTATTCAAGTCTGGTTTGAAACCTTAACCGGCAGAAAATCTCTTCGTTTCATATTAAATCATCAGCATAATCTCTGACATTACACTTGGGATCGACCCCAATCGGCCAGCGTTTTCTTTCAGAGGAGCCACTTAAATTCTACTACGTAGTTGATTACCAGGAAGGACAAAACACGGAGTTTCTCATCGTTTCAATTTGCCTTTGTTTGATTAGTCATCCATTTGAGTTATTGTGCATTAATATAATGGAAATGGAATGGTCAGCAACATCCGCTACAAATGCTTATCTTGATACTCTAAAACTAGTATGTTTCTTCTCTTTTTATTCTATACTTTACAATGAATTCAATTTTCTTCAGATTATATGTTATGCTTAATTTTCATGTTTTCTAAACCTAATTGTTCTTTGATTGGCTTATATATTTTAAAGTGTAGTGATTACAAAACGCGATGTGACTCAAGGATTACACAAGAGCCTGGGACAAACGAGTTCATATCAGCTCTTGCAGCTCGCATGAGAGCAAAACTCATAGTGGAAGTGTCGCCGGGCGTGTCTCCATCAACAATAGCCTTAGCAGCAGCTGCACAACAGACAGGAGGCAGATTCGTATGCATTGTCCCAGAGGCGGTCCTTGCTGAATCAGAAAGAGGGATCAAATACTCAGGTCTCAAAGACATTGTAGAATTTTAAACAGGAGAACCTTCCGAGCGGTTATCGACTTATGGTAACATCGATTTCTCTTTGGTGGATTGTAAGAACGACGACTACACTAGGTTACTAAGCTTGCTAGACGTTAATCTAGGGAAATCAGTAGTGATTGCAAAGAACTTGGTGTGTCAGAAGCAAGGGCTGCGAAGACACTTTAAAGGGATGGAAAATAAGGTTGAAGTGAGCTCTGTGAAGCATCCGATATGGAAAAGCATGGAGATTATTTTGATTGGAAGAAGTAATGATATGAAGAGCCGTGAAAGACTTCCTAAAGTAAGAAGAGTTGATGAGAGGAAGCGAAGTAATTTTAGGAGCAGATGGGTTGTTAAAGTTGATGAGGAAAGCGGTGAGGAACATATATTTAGAGTGCAGTCTCATTTTGACAGGGAGTGATACTATTTTTACAAACTAATCCATAAAAATTGATATGACATGATGTGATTTTAGTGCTAAAATTGCTGTTAACGCTTTGCCACTATAGACCTTTTTCTACCATGAGAAGCTGATGGATGGGGTTCCATATTTTATACCACAGTACAATTACTATAAATCATGAATATAATTTTTATATTGGAATTAACTGCAATATTTTTTTTTTCAAAAAATATACTACTACTTTTAACAGCTGTCGTGTGGACGAAGAAATTAAATGTTAGGAGATTGAGCACTCCCACCGCAGCTCAAAGAAAAGACAAGAAACAAATTGTCATGTTAGAAATAGCAATTTGGGTGGCATTGCCTTCCATAATAAATAAAATAGATAACTTGGGCGGCTCAGCCTTCCATAGTAAATACACTAAAGCAATAAAGAAAAATAAAGACACAAAAATTTAACGTAGTAAAACCCCAAATTTGAGGGAAACCTCCACGGGACAAGACCAAAAATATTTTACTATAAAGAAAATATTACAATCTCTCTCACAATTAGAATGGAGGAGATAACAAGGGAGAAAGAAGACAAAAGCTTAATACATATGCTTGGGACAAGTCAAAGGAGAGGAGGAGACTTTGTTATATAGCCAAGCCTCCCCACTTACATTTTGCTTCCCATCAATGTGGGATTGTGTGAAAGGCAAAAATGCATTCATACTTCACATTCTTCCACTTGAAGGCAGTTTTCCTTTCAGTCTTGTCTCTATACATGCTGTTCACGTCTCTAACAGGCCATAAAACGTTCTACACTAGATGAACTTGTCAACATTGATTGGTTTGGTTAATGCATCTGTTATGTTGTCCTTCGTGTGGATTTTCTGCATATCCACTTTTCTATCTTCCACTACTTCTCGTACATAATGATATTGAACTCTTATGTGCTTCGTTCTTGAATGAAAAACTGGATTCTTTGCGATATGCAAGGCACTCTGACTATCACAAAATAAAGAAATTTCCTCTTGTTTGTACCCGAGTTCCTCCAATAACCTTTTGATCAAAACAACTTCCTTGCAAGCTTGTGTAGCTGCCATATGCTCTGCTTCTGTTATAGATAGAGCCACAACAGTTTGTAGTTTTGATATCCAGCTCACAGCACCTCCTGCAAGTGTAAACACATAGCTTGGAGTGGACTTCCTTTTGCAATATCTCCTACAAAATCTGAAACATAGCCCTTGACAATGAACTTAGATTGTCCATAGCATAATGCAGCATCAGAGGTCCCTTTGATGTATCTAAGGATCCTCTTAACAATATTGCAATGCTCTCTCCCCCCATATTAGCCATGAATCTACTAACCTCTCCCACTACTTGTACAATGTCTGGTCTTGTACAAATCATAGCATACATTAGGCTCCTTACTGTTGATGCATACGGTACTCGAGATATTTCCATCCTCTTCACTTCATTGCTAGGACTCATACCTGAGGATAATTTATGATTAAGAGGAAGTAGGGTGGACATTGGCCTACAATCTTGCATGTTGAAGCGACACAAGATTTTCTTCAAGTAGTTCTTTTGAGATAGCCAAATCTTCTTGTTTTTTTTTGTCTCAGTGAATTTGCATCCCTAGAATCTTGTTTGCCGGTCCTAAATCCTTCATTTCAAATCCCCTAGTTAACTGTGCCTTTAATTCTTGGAGCTGATCTTTGTTAGTGTCTGCTACCAACATATCGTCCACATACAACAACAAAATGATAAAGTCTTCCTCAAACCTCTTGTAATACGTACAATGATTTGAACTAAGCCTGTTGTACCCAAGGCTGATGATGAATGAATCAAATCTCTTGTACCAACACCTTGGCGCCTGTTTTAAGCCGCACAGAGATTTGGTTAACCTTCAAACCAAGTTCTCTTTTTTTTTTTTCTTTAATAAAACCTTTTGGTTGGAGCATATAAATTTCTTCTTCAAGTTCTCCATGAAGAAATGTAGTTTTTACATCTTACTGCTCTAAGTGTAAGTCAAATATAGCACACATAGCCAAGACTGCTCGAATTATTGTAAGTCATACCATAGGAGAGAATATCTCGTTGAAATCAACTCCTTCTTTCTGAGCATATCCTTTGACCACCAGTCTAGCACGATACCGCTCCACTTGATCATTGCTATCACGTTTGATCTTGTAAACCTATTTGTTTTCGATGGCTTTTCTTCCATGTGGTAGTGACACGACTTCCCATGTCTTGTTTTTGTCTAAAGCTTCAATCTCTTCATGCATTGCTGTCATACATAGAGATGCATCACAACTGTTTATAATCTTCTGAAAGTTTGAATGCTCCCCATCTTCAATTAGGAGATAGTATACAACATTGCTCGCCATCACAAACTCTGAATGCCAAGAAGGTTCCTTTCTTTCTCAAGTTGATCGATGAACTTCAGGTGCTTTAGACTTGACTGGTTCTTGATCATCGTGTTCTGATGTTGCTTCAGAAGAAACTGTTTCTTTCTGTATTGATACAATCTCAACATTTTTCTTCGTGCTATCACTTTCTTCACATTTAAATATGTCTTCTACAAAGACAATTTCCCTACTGATGACAACCTCACAGGTAGTAGGATCCCACAGGCGGTACCCCTTTACTCCATCAGCATACCCCAAGAAGATACATTTTCTGGATTTTGGATCCAGCTTCATTCTTTCTTGGTCATCATACATCACATAAGTAAGACATTCAAAAATATGAAGGGAGGAAGAATTAGTTGGCTTACCAGTCCACATCTTTATAGGTGTCTTCATCTCAATTGCTGTTGATGGAGACCTATTTATCAAGTAACAAGTTGTAGTGGCTGCTTCTGCCCAAAATGTCTTGGGTAGACCCGCTCTCATTCTTTCTGCAAGAGTTCTATTTATCCACTCTGCCACTTCGTTTTGTTGTGGTGTATAAGCAACTGTCTTCTGCCGTTTTATACCTTTTTGACTGCAAAATGCGTCAAATTTCTTGTTGCAAATTCTCTCCCATTATCTATCCTCAAACACTTGATCTTTTCTTTGGATTCAAGTTCCACCTGTGCTTTGAAGGCTTTAAATACAAGAAATACATCTGACTTATTCTTGATGACATATACCCAACATCTCCTAGATTAATCATCCACAAATAATGTAAAATAATTCGCTCCTCGTAGGGATGTAACCGGTGATTCTTAAATATCAGAATGAATCAAGTCTATAATATTTTTACTTCTAGCAATAGATCTGCTAAATTTCAGTCTACTCTGCTTGCTAATAACACAATGCTCACAGAATGGTAAACTTACAATTTTAATTCTAGGAAACAGTTTTCTATCAGAGAGAATCTTCAAACCCTTTTCGGACATGTGGCCAAGTCTTCGATGCCATATCATAGACAATTCTTCTCCAGAACTAGCAATAGCTGTTTCTGCCTCCTGAACAATTTCTTCATGGAGCATGTATAGATTAGCAGCAATCTTTTATGCCTTTATCACCACAAGCGCACCTTTGACAACCTTCATGGTCCCATTTTTTGTATGGAACTCACATCCGAGGTCATCCAACTGTCCCATCGATAGCAAATTTTTCTTCAAGCCCACATGTCGTACATCTTGGATAGTGCGAATTGTACCATCAACATTTTTACTTTGACCGTTCCAATACCAGCAATTTTTAATGCATGATCGTCACCCATGTACACAGACCCTTCTGAGATAGGCTTATATTGATGGAACCAATCTCTTCTAGAAATCATATGCCATGTTGCTGCTGAATTAACTAGCCAGATATTAGCAAACCTTTTTCTGTCTTGTGAAACTGTTGTTGCCTCGCTGCACAAGATTTCACCATCTCCTGAAGAACTTGCTACACAACCTTGAGATCTTGACGACTCAGGTTCTTTTCCTTTGCTATTTCCCTTTCCATTCTTCTTAAGATGCCAACATTCTTTTTTCATGTGCCCTTGCTTTCCACAATGGTAGCATTTAACAAGCTTCATTTCTTTGGACTTTCCCCTGTTCTGATTGTAACTCCTACTAGAACCACGTTCCCTTGATCTCCCTCTATTGGCGGATAAGGCCTCTGCTTATTGAGAAGTCATTATTTTGTCTTCCTTGTTTTTACGTTTGCTTTCTTCTTCCAAGACAGCAGCTGCAACATCATTAAAGACTAGAGATGACTTCATCAAACCATTTGCCAAGTTAAGGATGAGATAATCATATGAATCATGTAGACTCTAAAGTAAAAGCTCAGCACGTTCCTTTTCTTCTATGTTATGCTCCATCGTTGAGAGCTGAGAGAATAATGACTTTAAAGTGTTGATATGTTCAGCCATTGGAGTGGTTTTTGACATACGAAAAGTGTATAGCTTCCTTTTTAAGAAAATTTTGTTCTGTAAAGATTTGGCTTCATACAGGCTTGTCAATGTATCCCAAATCTTCTTTGCAGAGTTCAATTCTTGAATACTTGACAACACTTCATCTGTAACTGCTAGATGTAGACTTGCCATCGCATCACCATCTATCTTCTCCCATTTTTTTCATCTTGCATACTTTCCGGTCTTCCATCAATTGCTTCGAGGCAATTTTCTTTTCTCAAGATAGCCTTTATTTTTATTTTTTATAGCCTAAAGTTGTTTCCGTCGAACTTCTCTATCTTAAATTTGGTTGCCATTTGTCTTATAGTGAACAGTACCCTTGAATAGTATTGTATACGTGAACATTAACAGTATTCATATATGTATACCACTGCTAAATAGTAACCAGGAATAGTAGTAAGTACTGGAATGATTTAATATACACTAGAAAAGCTTCCAGGAAAGATTGGAGGAGTCACAAGCGATCCCACATAAAACCCAGTCTCCTTAGACTCTTATCGTCTTTTTGACAAAGGTTTCCTAGACATGTATACAACCATACAAGTAATCACTCACTGCCCTAGTCCTTGGCTCTGCCTTGACAATTTGGCTCTGATACCACTGTTAAGAGATTGAGCACTCCCACCGCAGCTCAAATAAAAGACAAGAAACAAATTGTTATGTTAGAAATAACAATTTGAGTGGCACTGCCTTCCACAATAAATAAAATAGACAACTTGGGCGGCTCGGCCTTTCACAGTAAATAAATTAAAGGCAATAAAGAAAAATAAAGGCACAAAAATTTAACGTAGTAAAACCCTCAATTTGAGGGAAACCTCTATGGGACAAGACTGAAAATATTTTACTATGAAGAAAATATTATAATCTCTCTCACAATTAGAATGAAAAAGATAACAAGGGAGAAAGAAGAGAAAAGCTTAATACATAAGCTTGGGACAAGTCAAAGGGGAGGAGGAGGCTTTATTATATAGTCAAGCCTCCCCACTTACATTTTGCTTCCCACCAATGCGGGATTGTGTAAAAGGTAAAAATGCCTTCACACTTCACATTAAACAATATTGTTTTTTTGTAATAATTAATTAAAAAAGTTTCTAGTTAGCTTGTTATGGTTTCACAACTTCGGAAAACATGAAGTACTTGGCACAAATATTCTGTCTAATTGAAACTCTTTCCAAGCAAGAAAAGAAAGTTCAGATATTAATTAATTATTTCAGCTGACAAAAGTATAAATTAAGTTAATAATATATTCAAAATAATATTCATACATTAGGTAGCGAGTTTGCTGCAACTAATGTCATGGATTACAGGGCAAGTTTTATCCAATAGCGTCGACCAACCGAGCCCAGAAGTCATATAAATATATATAAACACAATAAATTATACATGGCGAAAAAAAATTTCTGTACTCTAGCCAGTCTCTTTTGATTGATAATTTCAAAATCATCTTAACCAACCACAACTACATTAATTAGACATTTTTGTGATGAAGATGGTTTAGGTGGTGAACCAATAAGATCAAACTCAAAACGATTTGCAAAAGTCTCGTCCAAACAATTGATAAATGATGCATGGTTGATATTCAGCTCACCTACCTGATTGACCAACCCGGAAACTTTTCTCGCTATAAAAACCCACTAGTCCTTGGTTGCACCACTCGAAGATCTAATTCTCTCATTGTGTTATATATTGAAACACTTTAGGTCTCCTTAAAAAACATTCTAAGAATGGCCTCTAACAAGTGCTTTGTCTTGGCTATCTTTGTGGCTTTGACAATTTCATCCATGGATGTTGGGCTAGCTGCTCGTCATCTATTGCAAATTCCACCTTTGCCTTCTGTCCCAAATTTGCCTAAACCAACATTGCCACCTTTACCTTCAGTGCCTACGCTGCCACAGCCTACGTTGCCAACACAACCATCTTTGCCTAAGCCCACATTGCCACCAGTTCCTAGTATTCCTACCATTCCAACTATCCCAAAGGTCACTTTGCCGCCTCTTCCAAGCATCCCATCGATTCCTATTATCCCAACAATTCCCTCTATCCCATTCTTCTCTCCACCTCCCTCAACCAAAAGCCCTTGAGCTGGCTGTGGTTGCATTGGAGCATTTGTGTGGGGTGGCATTAGCATGCATGCGTGCAAGGAAGGCCTCTTGATTATGTTAGTGACTATCTAAGGCTTTCACTTGTTTGTTTGTTTGTTTTAGATGGTTAAATTTACATATACAAGGAGTCTTCTTTATTTGTTATTTCTATTTTGTATGGCTATAGTTCGTGAGAAGCTAGCATTGGTTCCTTTGATTTACCCTTATTTGTTTTTCATTTGTATATGGATGGAGTTCCAGATTGTTATTGCTTTGTACTATGAGACGTTATTACTAATAAAAGTTGTTCTTAGTTACAACTTTTGTGTTCTTTTGTAGCCAAGAAATTGAAAAAAAAAAAAAAAGACCATATGAAAATTACCTTAACTATTCGAGGAATAGCCAATAAACAAATAATTGATAGGCACCCTATATCTCTATATAGTGGTTTTTTCATGGAGTTTTGATTCAATAAGATGACTAATTTCGTAAATGATCTCAAGGCTGGCAAAGGCGCTGGATTGGGATTCTAATGTAACAATAAGCAATAATGATTCTTTAAACTACGGCTGCAGAAATAATGGGCAAATGTGTAGGATCTATAACTTTAGTTTTAAGATCATGACTTAATTTGAAGAGCTTTTGGCAAGGAAATTAATTGAAACGTTCGAAATAGCTAGTATAATTTATGAAATTATAGATTTGTGATATGGGAGTTTGAAAGAGTTTAATTTATGAAATTTTAGAGGCATAATAGACCAATTAAATTTCCTTTCTCAGTCCTATAGATAAGACTGAAACTTTATTATCATTAGTCTGTTTAATATGATAATAAGTCACATAAGTATTTATTTCAAAATCTATCAATTATGATTATCGTTAATTTGATAAAAGTAAAAGTTATGTATATATATATATATATATATATATATATATATATATATATTGTTGTTGGATATACTTATGATTTATGACGTGATATATCTATCCTATTTAAATTTATTTACTTTCATAAAAATATTTTTTTATTAAAATTAATTAAGAACCTAAGTAGGTAATTATTTGAATCTCGAGTACTCTTTATTTCTTGTTTTAATAGAATCTATGATTTGTTTATTTACATGGTAAATTTAATAACCATGAATAAAACATCACATTTTTCTAGCGTAGCGGATTAAGTAAATTAGATATTTATTAGGAGAAAAAGTATATTTTAATTTATAATATATGCAACATCAAGTAATTATATATTAAGAGAAAAATGATCTAACTCTGATGTAATAAAATATAAACAATATATCAGTTTAAACAAATGAGAATAACCTATTTATACAAAATATTAAAGGGTTACAACTCACCAAAGAGTTGGGGAGTAAGATACGTATAAAGGATATGATAATATAAGCAATTAAAATGGAAAATAATGAAATTAAGGAAAATTTGCATTCTTAATTAAATTATTTGTAAGAAAATGCTTACGTCTCTTTGGGCTAATAACGTTTAGTCTACATAAATTCTCATTATTATTTAATTGTGGTTTTGAGACAACAGAGAAGGAAAACAATACCGGAGAGTACGTTGATCCGTCCAGGGTAAGCTGGTTGGCCTCAGCTGAATAAAGTTAGACATCAGTGACTTTTAGTTTCCATTTTATTATTCTTTTTTTTTATTGTTAATCTCGACGGAAGGGAAGTATTAATTAATTGATGTATCATAAGAAAACAATAATTAACAATCTTATTAATCCTGAATCCGTAAACCAAGCAATAACGAATGTATTGTTAGCAGATAAATGTTTGGTTAACATATGATCTATGAGATGATCAGTTGATCAGGTAAAACTAATAAAAGTATTAATTAATTATTATTATTGTTATTTAATCTAGGCAAGATAAAAATTCCGCACAAAATCAGGCAATTCTATATATGACTATGACCGATGTGGACATTAATATATTATAATGTACACAAGTGCACGGAAGCAATAATATCACAGGCGAGAAGTTGAACTAACAAACATACAAGATTGCTCTCTAACCCAATCTTTCGGCGTCTATTTTTCTTGTTTGTCTCACCAACCCAAAACTCCAAAACCCCACTTCTCCACATCCCATATCTATAAGTATTGGCACATATAACACAAAAACTAACCAATACAGCAAAGTCGATCACTTGAGTACGCTTTCTATTTCAAGCTCTATTTATTACTATTTCCAAGCATCAAGCATGGCCTTTGTCCGTGTCCCATCAATGATTTTACCGCTTCTGCTAATCACTTTCTCTTAATTGTGTTAAAATGTTGACATGGTTTTTGCTCGCCATCTTTTGGAGGAAAAAGCACCGGAAATACGTAAGCCTAAATTGCCCGAGTTGCCACCTTTATTGAAATTTGAGTTGCCACCGGTAGCTCATATTCCAAAACCTGAGTTGCCCGAGATTCCAAAGCCTGTGCTGCCACCAGTAGCACACATCCCAAAACCTGAATTACCCGAGATCCCAAAGCCGGAGCTTCCCAAAGTGCCTGAGTTGCCACATTTGCCTGAAATTCCCGAACCCACATTGCCCACCAAACCAGTTCTTCCAAAAGACTTCCCTGCCTTCCGTTCCGCCAACCCTACTCACTCTACCAGTAATCCTTAAACGGCGCGCTATACTACTCGCTTGTATTTTATATTATATTGTGATTGTCATTCAAGAGTACACCAGAGTTGGATAATGTCCTTGTTTAGAGTCTATTCTTTTTTAATTTACTTGTTTATTTACGTAATTAGAGTTGTTTAAGTATTTCTGCTCGATGAGCTTTGCTAGTGTTGGGACTGTTACTTGCATTTAATCTGATGTTATATATATTTAGTGGTATGATATGTTGATGTTATATATATTTCTGCTCGATGAGCTTTGCTAGTGTGTGTGTGTTTAAGTACTAATATACTGACATTTTGAACGGCTAAATATACTCATCTAAAAAATTTCTCACCCAACTTTACAAGTTTCTGTCAATACTATTTTACACCAAGATAAATAGATAGAAAATTAATTTGGTCACATCTCCTGGGGTACTTGTATTACACTCAGTGCATGAGACTAGTAGACAATGATGATTGATTATTTAAGAGATTAAAATATAATCCCATGTTAGGAGTATATTTCGATATTGGACAACTAGTGACGTAGAAAACTTTTAGAACTATAATTACTATGGGATTAAAAATTATATATGAAATTGTAAATTAAATAAAAAAATTTTCGTATCTATACAGACACATATATACATAGACATAATATTGTTTAGAAAGCATCAATACTCTAAAAAATACTCCGAAAGCTGATTTTGTTTACGTAATAGCGATAATTAAAAAACATCTGAACCTAAATTATTTCTAAATAAATTAACGTTTAAATCTCCTTGAATTGAGTATGTTAAGTATACGTTAATTCTCATTAATTATTTTATTAGGTAGGATAAGCTGGTTGGCCGGGCATGAAAAAAAAAAATTAGAGTGACCAGTTTTATTTATTTATTTAAAACCTCGATGGTACGAAAGAATTAATTAATTAATATATCAAAAGAAGACCATAATCAAGAATGTTGTATATTCCCGAATCAGCTAACCAACAATAACAAATATGTGTTTGTTAGCAGATAAATGTACATAGCTAGGTGGCATATGATGATCTATACAAAAGAATTAGTTCAAGATTAGATGAAGACTAAACACAATGGTCATTCATGCATGATCCTATCTTTGGACGTCTCTTAATTACTATTTTATTATTATTATCATTATTTGATCTACCCGAGCGTGTAGAAATTCTACACAAAATCAGGCAATTCTATAGATAACTATGACCTATGTGGACATACGACACAAGTACACGGAAGCAATAATGTTGTAGGCGAAGTTGAACTAACAACGTACGAGTCCAGTTTGCTCTCTAAACCAATCTTTTGATGTCTATTTTTCTTGTTTGGTCTTACCAACCCAAACTACAAAACCCCAGTTCTCCACATCCCATATCTATAAATATTGGCACATATAACACAAAAGTTAGCCAATATAGCAAGATCGATCACTTGCACGCTTTCTAGTTGAAGCTCTATTGTTGCTATTTACAAGCATCAAGCATGGCCTTTCTCCGTGTCCCATCATTGATTTTACCCCTTCTGCTAATCACTTTGTCTTCATTGACTTTCAATGTTGACATGGTTTTCGCTCGCCATCTTTTGGACGAAAAAATACCGGCAATTCCTAAGCCTAAATTGCCCGAGTTGCCACCTTTACCGAAAGTTGAGTTGCCACCAGTACCTCATATCCCAAAGCCTGAGTTGCCATCAGTACCTCACATCGCAAAACCTGAATTGCCCAAGATCCCAAAGCCTGAGCTTCCCAAAGTGCCTGAGTTGCCACATTTGCCTGAAATTCCCAAGCCTACGTTGCCCACCATACCAAGTCTTCCCAAGGACTTCCCTGCTGTCCCTTCCCTCAACCCTACTCACTCTACCACTAATCCTTGAATGGCGCTATGCTGCCCTCTTGTATAAGTTACTTCATACTGGGTGTTTCATATGGATGCATGGTGAATTTTCATATTGTGCTAGTCATTATTAAGAGTACACTGGATTGGATACATATAATGTTCTTGTTTCGACTCTATTATTCGTTGATTTAGGTAACTAAAGTTGTTGACATGATGTTTCTTTGTTAGGACTGTTACTTCTATTTATCTGATATATGTAGTGGCATGATTTGTCGATTATTATCGTTTGTGGATTTTAATTTCATGTAATTATATATATATGTGTCCGTTTTCACATTAATTCATAGAAAAGAGTTGACTTTACCTTTGCACTCCATTATTTAGTTTAATTAATCACTCGTTAAGTAGCTATTAGCTTTCCTTCTCGTTCAAACAAAAATTGGAGAAATTTCCTGGGCATGCATGTTAATGTGAGTTTTGAGGCCTTAATGGCAGAGTCGACAACCAAAGCTAAATCGACCAACATGCTACGGTAATTTAATTGATCTATAAGAACCTCAATTAAACATATCACATCACCATCGTAATCTTCTTACAGAAACAATATTAGACTTCCTGGGAACAAAAGTTCAAGTACCTTCGCACAAATGTAATTAATTGTTATAATTATTAAATTCTTTTGAACGAATATATTTTTAACCATTAAAAGAATAGGCATCATATGTACTTAAGAATAATTAAGTAGACAGACATGCAATTCATGTAAACTTCTTCAAAATAACACGAACATATTATGTAGCGTGTCCATCAAAGAAATTACATTATTTAATAACATTTAATTTTAAATGAAAGTTTTTCATAGTTTCTTAATTTACGTATTTAAAATTTTAAATTACTCTTAAATTGTAATAAATAATACCAAAAGTAAAATAAAGAATATAAACTTGTAATATGACGCTTTAATGTTGTTAAATTACTTAATTCCCTTAAATGAAAATTTTCAACTAATAAAATGAAAGTGTAACTTAATCATTAAATGAAAATTTGAATTTTTAGTGAATTTAATTTTTCAAATTATCAAATTAAATATGAATGAATAAATTAAATATTTTTTCAATTTTTTTAACTTATCTAGTATTTCTCATTCGGGACAAAAAAAAAAAAAGCAAAATCCATCTCTTATTTAATAAATACTGATATTTCAATCAATAACAATTAAAAACAATCCAATTCATACACAAAACATGATAAGAACAATTAAATGATCTAACATAGCTCGTTAACTTACCAAACGAAAAATAGAATAAATTTGATCGTTTTCTTATTCCATTGCTATTAGGTACAAAAAATCAGTTTTCCAAAGCATTTTTTAATCTTCAAATATATACATAACTTAAATTTTGAACTCAAAATTTTTTGTTTACAATTACATAAATAAAGCTTAATCCCTTATCGTAGAGTTAAAATTTGGTTACTTGACTATATATATTAGTTGTCCAACCGGAATATATTCCTAATGTGGTTTATATTTTAGCCTCCTAAAAAAATAAATTATATATATAGTCTACTAATCTCATGCATAATTTATCGGAAGTACCATATGGGACCAAATTAAAATTCTATTTATTTATGTTGGTGTAAAATAGGATTTTAGACTTGCAAAGTGTGTTGAAAATTTTTATAAAAAGAGGTTTTTGTTGTTAAAATAGGAATCCTTCTCCTGTTAGGATTAGATTAATTAATGTATTATTATTTAGGATATTAGTTAATTGTGAATCCTTGTTCCTCTGGGATTATGATTTATCTTATTTAGGATTATACACTAATTTCTTATTTATTTAGGAAAGATATCCTATTTGGGGCTATGTTGTCTAATACTATTAGAATTAGTTATCCTATTAGTTTGGGGACTATAGTAGTAAATAGGTGATCTCTAGTAGTACTTTTGTATAACATATAACATAACACAAAAAGCTCTATTGAAGGATGTATGAGATCTTCTATTTGAGATGTTGTGAGGATTCTCTAAAATCTTGTAAGTGTTTCTTTGTCTAGTGAAGAGTATATTTCTTTATTGGCCTTGTGGAGTTAGGCATATTGTCGAACCACGTAAATCTTGCATGTCTTCTCTTGCATCTCTATTTTTCTCTATCTTGTTCTTTCCTTGGATGATATTTAGAGTCTATTAATCTTGTGTTTGATGTATATTCCACAAAAAATGGTATCAGGGCTTGGTTAAGAGCTTGGTTCTTGGCTTTTGTTGCAAATTTGGATTTGTGGTATGAATAGTTACAGTCTAGGTAAACTTTGTCAAAAAGACTAGAATGTCTACGGAGGTTGGATTCCTCCAATCTTTCGTGGGAGCTTACTTGGTGGGTCCTAGTCATTGCTACATGAAAATTTGCAAAAGCCAAGTTATTGTCAAAACACAAGATCAGTATTTAGTGTTCAAGTTAAATATGTCATTCGGTTCCACCAAATTCGAGGTGGCAAGTTCCAACGGTTCCAATTATGCAGTATGGAAGTTGAAAAAGTGAGTAGCTCTCATAAAGGATAGATGTCCAATAGCTTTAAATGGAAAGGCAACAAAACCAGAGAAGATGACTGATATAATTTTTACAGAGAAAGACGAATTGGCCCTGACAGATCTTCATTTAGCACTAGATGAGATTGTTTTATTTAACGTATCTGGAGAAACTATAGCCAAAAGTTTGTGGGACAAACTATAGTCCATCTATGAGTGGAAATCCATGTCTAATATGATCTCTCTAAGGAATAAACTTTACAACCTTAAAATGGAGGAAGGGTGCTCTTTGCAACAATACTTGAACGAGTTTAATAGCTTGATTAGTAGATTAACAGCTATTGATACTAACGTCGATGAAAAGGAAAGAGCTACTCTACTGCTTCATTCTTTGCTTGATTCGTGGGATACCTTGGTGATAAACATTAATAAAGATACAGTGCTCACTTATGAATCAGTGAAATCTTTATTGTTAATCGACAAGGCACAAAGAAAATCAAGTGGTGGTTCTTCAGGTGATGCAATGATGGCACGAGGTAGACCTACAGAAAAGACTGGTGGCAATAAATCCCAAATCCAAGTCTAGGGGCAAGAAAAAAAGGAATTGGAATTGCAAAAAACCGGGCCATATGAGAAAAGATTGTAAATTTAAAAAAGAAGAAGATTCCAAACCCAATCTACATGTGTCAAAATCAAAGAAGTACCAAATAAACATTGTTGAAAACAAAGATTCATATGAAGAGGGAAAGGTATTGTCGATTGTTTAGGAGGGTATGCAATATCAAATGATTTTAGATTCAGCTGCTTCATTTCATATGACACCACATCGAGATTGGTTTCATACTTGTTGATCGAGTGGAGGGACTATTTACATAGGTGATAACAACACATCTAAAATAGTGGCAGTTAGAGATGTTCGAATAAAATTATTTGACAGTTCTACTCATATTATTTATAGCGTGCGACATGTACTAAATAAAGTCTTTTGCCATTGGAAAAGTTTGATCATGTAGGGTTCAAATTTTTTATAGAAAATAGTAAAATGAAGATAGTAAAAGGAACTCTAGCAGTTACAAAGGGAAACTGTGGTTTGTATCATTTGATAGAAGAAACAGTAGTCGGTAAAACTGTAATTGCTAACGCTGTGACAAACTCAACTTCAATTTGGCATGGACTTTTAAGGCACATGGGCAAGCAAATAACTAAAGCCACTCTTTGATAGAAACTTATTGTTGGGACTAAAATCTATTAATTTAATTTTTTTTGAAGACTGTCTCTATGGGAAGCATCATATAACAAGTTTCTCTTCATCCACTGCTAGAAGTAAGGATATTTTAGACTTGAAACATTTGATATTTTGGGAGGATCCTGTTGCATCTATTAGAGATGCAAAGTATTTTATCTCATTCATTGATGACTTCTCTAGAAAAGTTTGGCTGTATATGCTCAGAAGAATGAAGCTTTCGATTGTTTACAAAGTTGAAGGCTTTGGTGGAAAATCAAAAGAGGAAAAAGATTAAGTGTTTGAGAATTGATAATGGAGGAGAGTACATCTTATCAGAGTTTAAGGAGTTTTGTAATAACCATGGCATAGTGAGACATCTAATGGCTCCAGGAACTACAACAAAATAGAGTGGCCAAAGGATAAATAGTACACTCAAGGGTCATGCTAGGAGCATGATAAGTTATGCTAGGCTGGAATAATGTTTTTGGGCAGGGGCAGTACACACCGCATGTTGCTTGGTAAATCATTCTCATAATAATACATTGGATTATAATAACCTGAAGAGATATGGTCTGAGAAACCTGTCAATTATTCACTCCTTCGTATATTTAGTTGTAATTGTTATGTTTGAATTCCTAAAAAGCATAGGACTAAGCTGGATCTAAGATCCAAAAAGTGTGTTTTTCTTGGCTATGCAGATGGAATAAAGAGGTACAGATTGTGGGACCTTGCTACCCACAAGGTTATTATTAGCTGAGAAGTTGTTTTTAATGACAGAGATGACCTAACCCAAACGCTTTGTTAAAAGAAACAAAAAGAATCTGGTGTATAGGTTCACGAAATTGCTATATGATTTAAAACAAGTGCCAAGGTACTATTGGTATAAGCTATTTAATTCTTTCATTATGAGCTTAGGATTCCAAAGATGTGAGGCTGATTATTATGCTTACTTTTATAGTCATGGTAACGGTAACTTCATGATCTTGTTATTATATGTGGATGATATGTTTGTTACTGGTATTAGTACAAATGGTATTGCAAACTTGAAAAATTGTTTGGCTAGGGAGTTTGATATGAAAGATTTAGGACTTGCTAGTAGGATTCTTGGGATGACAGTACTCAGAGATAGAAAGAACAAGAAAGTCAGTATAACTCAGAGAAGTTATGTTGAAAAGATCTCATGCCACTTCAAGATGCAAGATGCTAAACAGGTCAACACTTCAATTCTATTTGGTTATAAATTGTCTCTAGAACAGTCACCTAGCACCAAAGTGGAGAAGCCAAATATATCTCGAGTACCATATTCATTAGCGGTAAGGAGCCTTATGTTTGTCATGACGTGTAGTAGACCTGACATTGCACATGTAGTAGGAGTTGTGAGTAAATACATGGCTAATCCAGGTAGAGATCATCGAGCTATAGTGAAGTGGATTCCTTGTGACTTGAAAGGTATTTTAGAGGCTGCATTATGTTATAATGGTCAAAATTTATAGATGGTTGGGATTGTGGACTCAGATTTTGTGGAAGATCGAGATAGAAGAAAGTCTATCACTAGTTTTGTATTCTCTATGGCAGTAGGAGCTGTTAGTTGGATGTCTAAGTTACAATCCAAGGTTGCATTGTCTTCTATAGAAGTTGAGTATATGGCAGCTACGGAAGTGTGTAAAGAAGCTATTTCGCTAAAAAGATTACTTTAATGATTTTCAAGTATGACAAAAGGTGAATGTGATCCATTGTGATAGTCAAAGTGCGATTGTGAGTGGGGCTTTCATACCGTCAGAGCGATTGCGACCACGATACTATGTCAAAACCTCTCTCAAGGCTTAAGGGAACACGAATTAGCCATGAAGGCTAATCTAGAGAAAATGCAGAGTGGCCACCCAATCTTGCATTGGGAACCAAATTGGATAGGGGCAATCTGATCCCTTACTTCAGGACCTAAACTACCCTTATCCCTTCAGAGATAAGTTCAAGAAGTTAGGTACGAGCCTTTGATCCGTCCAGATATAAATCATCCTCCACTAGGTATACCAAATTAGAATGTTTTTATGGCTCACTTAAGGTTGGTTCGTTTTAGTCATGCACATTTGTCCATTTTATCTTGTTAGCCATGTGAGGTGATCAAATAAAGCAATTTAAATCATCCATAGAAAGAAGGAGGAGAATAGAGTTACATTTCCATTCAAAAATGGCAGAAGGGAGGAGGATTACAACAATTCTCTTATTGAATGTGTATGGAAATAAAGAAATGAAAATAAAGTGCAACTTCCAATGAATCATGAACATAATTGAATAATGGAAGGAAAGAAAGCAATGAATTCATAAATAAACAACAAATAAGGCATATACACAAAAGTCATGCAAGGCATATCATTAAAGCAAGTATATTACAAAACTCAAAGACTGCTTTACTTGGGAGTATTCATAAATGCCTGGCCTTGACAGGAATCTGGTCGAGCACCATAAAAGGATAAAATTATACAAGCCAATATGAGATTAAAGCATAAACAAATTGAAAAGAAGAAAATATAACAAATAATAAACAAAGGGAGAACATAACTTTAATTTGCCAAGTTGATGGTCTCTCATCACCATATATGAGCCCACACACTACTTTGGCCATTTTCATAATTTTTAGAAAAAGAAAATGAAAGAAGATGGAATAAGAAAAGAAAACAATTCAAAAGATAGACAAGGCATGAAAGGGAAATAAACAACAAGATGAAAATTCGAAAAGTGAAGGAAAAAGTTTAAAATGAAGAAAGGAAAACAAACAACACGTGATCAGCTGAAAAAGAAACCTATTGGTGGAGCTCTTGACTCTTCCAAATACAATTAGTTATTCATGTCCATGAACATAGAAAGTTTCTAGCAAATCTAAAAAAAAAATGCAATAAAAGACAAACATAATAGCAACCCGAAAGTCAATCAACAAAGTAAATAAACAAACGAAGCATATTCATAACATATGAAATAAAAGAGAAATGAGAAAGAGGCATAAAATGCTTGATATGGCAATCTTTCGGAAGGAAACCTATGAAAGAGGTAAATTTCTTCAACTTGGAAACATATCCATTACTTGGATAATTTCCATCTATACCATGCACCTTTGGACAATCACTTATGAATTAAGTGACGTCCTTTGGTGAGCCTTGGAAATTAGAGAATATCACTTATGGATTAAGTGATATTCCACTCATTATGCCAAAAAGAAAAGAAAAAGGATGACTAGTAGAAGAAAAGAGTGAAATAAAGCAAAGTAAATACAAGAAAGAAAAATGAATTAAAATAAAGAAAACACATAAAACAAAAAAGAGATAATTATTTTGATTATGAATCCTTCATCACCAAACATGAATCCATCCATTATCAAAATAAATCTTAGAAGAGAAGTAGGAAGCATAAAATGAATATAAGAACATAAAAGAAAGTCAGAAGGAAGAATAATACAAGTAGAAGAAATTAATAACCTAATCATATTCCTAGAACAAATACAAAGATAAGCATGTTTCCAACACGCATAATCAAAACAAGAAAGAAAAGAAGTAGAGAAAGACATAAAAGAAATAAAGTCCTAACATGCTTATAAGACAAAACAATCCAAACATGTTACTAAGGAAACAAAAACAAACAATCCTAGCATGATTCTAAGAAATAAACAAACAAGCAAATAGAGGAAAGAAGACTTACCTTAATACACGTGCATCAAAAAGCTAGCAAAACAATCAACACATCAAAACATTCAAAGAAAGGAAGAAGAGAAGATAGAAAGATTGCCCTCAAAACATACCTTTTCAAGGTTTTGAGCAAAGAAAAATGCCCTCTAAATATTTGACTAAATGCTCACCAAAGTGTTTCTCACTTTAGAAAGCTTTACTAAATCTCTCTAAATCACTTTTCTCGGTGTTTTAGAGTGATTTGAATGTGTTTGGGAGAGGTTGTGTGAGTTTTGTTTGTGACTGGGGATAGGAATAGGGTAGGATTATAGAGAGAGCCCTTGGGATGTTGAAAGGATGTCTAAGCAATGTAAGATTTAGGTGAAATAGGCTTTTGGGCACGAAGGACAGTCGATCGGCTTTAGGGAAAAGCTGATCAGTTGTGGGTATCTATGGAGGACAGCCGATTGGCTGTAGGACTGTCGATCAACTGTATGACTGTTGATCGACTGTGGGGGCCATTGACAATTGAAAAACCTCTGAAACCCTAACGCTATGAACATAGAGTCAACTGTGCTATTCCAGCCATAACTTTTGGTACACAACTCCGATTTATGAACCATAAATTTCTACATAAATTAGACTTCGGTAGCTTCACAATGGCATATGGGTCATTTTTTGGTTCATTGTCGATATTTTTTCTAAAATTCTGACAAGGTGGTTGTTTTGTAAACATACAAAATGTCCTATTTTTGTGCATTTTGACTCTTCTTTCACTTGAGGGTTCATTTAGACATTTTTCTTTGCACAAAATCATTGGTTATCATCATCGAGCTTAAAAAAACCATAAGTAAAAATTGATTGTTGACAGTGATATGTTTTGCTAAAAACTCAGTATTTCACTTAAGGATAAAGCCAATTGAGACTCTTTGTACGTGAGGTTTTGGAAGATGGTCAATTAATCTTGTTGCAGAAGGTTCACATTGACGACAATATGGTAGATATGATGACTAAGCGTATCACAAGGGAGAAGTTCATTCGATACAAGACTTCGCTTGGGCTTGATGCTCTACATGATCATTGGTGACAAGAAAATAGGAGGCAACTTTGAAATATTTTCATGATATAAGAGAAACAAATCTTCAATTGGGAGAATGTTGAAATAGGCTTCCTTTTCCTATTATAATTAGATTAATTATTAGATTCCTATTTAGGATAATAATTAATTGTGAATCTTTATTCCTCTAGGATTAGGATTTATCTTATTTATGATTTTACACCTAATTTCCTATTTATTTAGGAAAGATATCCTCTTTGGGGCCATGTTGTCTAATACTAATTGGATTAGTTATCCTATTAGTATGGATAGTAGTATAAATAGGTGACCTTTAGTAGTGCTTTGACAAAACATATGGCATAACACACAAAGCTCTATTAAATGGTGTATGAGAACCTCTAGTTGAGAGGTTGTGAGGATTCACCAAAATCTTGAAAGTGTTTATTTGTCTAGTAAAGAGTATATTTCTTTGTTGGCCCTACGGACGTAGGCATATTGCCGAAGCACATAAATTTTGCGTGTCTTCTCTTGCATCTCTATTTTTCCCTACTTTGTTCTTTCCTTGGGTGATATTTAGAGCCTATTGATCTTGTGTCTGATGTTATATTCCACAATATATATATGTTTAGTTGTTCAAAATGTCAGTACACTAGTTAAAACATGAACAAATCAATTTTCTATGCGGTATAATATACCATAATTTGACGTCGAATAGTTTAGGATCATCTATAACTTTGTATTCTTTATAAATAAATGTACATATTACACTTCTATTTGTAGGTTTTTTGAAACAACGAAATTTGCGTTTATTGTCTTTCACTCATTCTAAGCTTCCTCTTCCTTTATTAATATTAGGTTCAGCATAAATAATTTACTTTGATGCGGATTTAGCTAGTATAAATTTTGTTGGGCATTAATACGTATTCACTTTTAAAAACTTAATTGAAATAGAACTTATTAATAAAAAATGGTCACTCACAGTAACACTGGGTAATCCAAAAGCTCTTTTATTTTTTTTTAATTTCAGTTCTCAAATATTGTTGAATCATATATATATATATATATAAACACACACACAAAAGGAACTCTTAAAATTTCAAATTGATGATATTTTTCAGAAACTCTAAAAGAAACATTGACATAATTGTCATCAAGCTTAATATGAATTTGAAATGTGGCCACTTGGTGACGGGAACTTTTGGAAGATCAATACAAATTTAAAATTACCATATTATATTTCTTCCTATGATTATGTTTAGAAATTTAAAAGGTTAACTAAAAAATTATAAAAATATTTTTTTGATAATAATTTCTTTAAATTCCTTACATGATAATATTTTACTTGTTATTCTTAACATTGTTAGCATGCACATATTTCATAACACAGATTAATAAAACAAGCCCGTAAAAACATGACCAACCAATACCAAGAGTACATACTTCTATTTGCACGTTTGAAGTTCATGTGGTTAAAACTAATGTCAATTGGTCAAGCTTTGTCAATCTTTGAACCAAAAGTCTGAAAGTCATATATCCAAATCAAATTAATTAAATTGAGTGTAAATGGCAAAAAGAACTAAAGACAAAAAGCTGATTGGTACCCTAATCAAACTCTTATTGGCTCAGATGGCGTGATACTTTTTTTTTGTTGCAGTTTGCATTTGATGGGTAAGCTAATAATATCAAACTAAGAAATATTTCCTGTAATTATTCCAGACCGAGTAACTAGACAGATGGCTTTTGTTCAATAATGTTTCAAACATTACTGTGGTCAAGCTTTATTCACAGCTGACCAAACAGACATGGAGGTCTTTTACGACAAATATTGAATCCAAACCTAAATTACGGGAAAATGCATGGTAACTGGCATAATGCACTAATGACAAAAAGCTTCGATTGTTATTTTATCAAACTCATTTAAACCTACCAGGGCTGCTACATTTGTTTACAAATTTTTCTAGTACAGTTTGGATAAGATGGTAAACTAATAATAGCAATTTCAAAATGGTTTGTATGCTATTCCCAACCATACTGACAGCTTGTTCACCAACCTGATTGACCTCTACTTTGGTAGGTTTCTATTTTCTACTATATAAACCCAACACTAGTCCTTGGTTTCACCACTCAAACCTCAACAAAAAGCTCTTGTTGCTCATTCATCTTCTAGAATTCGAAGAATCTCTTTCTTTGATAACCTAAGAAATGGCCTCCAACAAGTGCATCCTCTTGGCTTTCTTTGTTGCTTTGACATTCTCGTCCATGCATGTTGGGCTTGCAGCTCGTCATATATTGCAATTGCCTACAACATTACCACCTTTGCCATCAATACCTACACCGCCACAGCCTACGTTGCCGACATTGCCCACCACCCAACCATCCTTGCCCACATTTCCGCCACTTCCTACTAGCACACCCAGCATTCCTACTCTCCCAAAGGTCACTTTACCACCTCTACCAAGCTTCCCTTCAATCCCTACTATCCCAACTACAATTCCATCTATCCCTTTCTTCTCTCCACCTCCTTCAAAATAAAATTACTTCCATGATGGTTCCAGTGTGTGTGTGGCAGTAGCATTCCTATTTAGCAAGACGCTTTGAATTCAATGTCATTAGGGACTATATGAACCTTCAAATTACTTTGTTATAGTTAAATTTGAAGCAGTGTTTCTTTATTTGTTGTCGTTCTTTTTGCTAAGTTTGTGAGCAGTATTAGCTCATTATAAAGTTTTTACCAGATGTTTGTATATGAATGGGATATTTCCAGTTATTATTGATTTAATATGAGTATTTATTAATAAATAACAGATGGTTGTTATTTTGTTTTTGAGTTCTTAATTTTTGTGCTTAGATTAGAAAAGACTATATATTATATTTTTATTGTAAGAAAAGAGTTAAACAAGAATCAAGAATATATAATTAGTTTCGAAAAAAAAAAAATTAAGCACAATGTAATCTAGGTACTGTAGAGGTAAATTGTCTATAATTATCTTGAATATCCAAACAAACCACAATGGAACCTAGCTACCAAGCTGCTGGTAAATTGTCCATTATTGGCATAAGCACAAACAATTATCTTCAAGAATTTTGAAGGAAAATTTAAAAACTATTAGTTCCATTAGTCAATAGCCTTATCATCTCTGGAAACTCTCAATTGCTTCTTATTCCACTTGGTAGGTCAAATATTAAGCTGTTTAAATCAAGAATCATATATATCTATGGTTGATCATAGTTGTCACTTTATCAAGATGTAGATTAAAAAAATGCAGTTGAAAGGTTGAATTAGTTACATATTTCTCGTTAAATATTTTTCGTTTGAGTCTTGTATACGTTTTCCAACCTTATTATAACCACCTACCCTATACTTCACAAGCATATGAAATCCCATACACGTGAAAATCAGTATACAAGCACAGTTACGCGCATTACATCCCTGTTAATTGATTGCTATAAACAGCTCATCCTTGAAACCCCCCTCCTGGTGATCAATGTCTTCAACAATGAACTATATTCTCCGTATCCTTTCAGTTTTTAATTACCATTATTGGTAATCATTTTGTCTTCATTGAGCTACAAAGTCAACTAGTTGAATTTCCGTCTTTACCTGTGTCTGATCTCCTTCCTAAGCCAACATTGCGCACCATGCCAAGTCTTCCTAAGGACCTCCGTTTTCCTTCATCTCCACTCATTCTACTAATGATCCTTGAATAAATATAGTTGTCAGTTATTTCATCCCTGGATTTCACACTTGCATCGCCATTTGTACAAATGTGTCTATTTCCATTATTTTACGTATTTCTTAATTTTTCCTCGGTACCTTTTGTTACGTGGTAGTCAAGTAATATAATTTCTATACTAAGATTATATATGATAAGATAGTTTTAATTGAGGCTTATATCAATTATTGCTATATATTCAGTAGTATTACTAATGGAAAAATTCAAAAAATGTCTCAACTTAAGGAGGTTCTTTGCTAAATAACCTAGGATCTTTGAAAATTTGTATGTCATAGCATTGTCTGACACAATCGATGCTCATTATCGGGCTGTTGGATACTTGATCGATGTATTTGTTTGATACTATCGGATGATGTCCATCACTCTTGTCAAACTGCCAGACAGGATAATAATATACAAATTTTCAGTACTTTTGCTATTTTTGCAATCCACACTTAAAATTTGAGGCATGTTTGAATTTTTCTGTATTAATCAAATTAACCGGGATTGTCGACTTTGCCAGAGCAAGTCTCAATACGTCAAAGCTTTGTTAATATTCTTTCACCAAACTAGTCTGGAGGTCACATATATGTTTCCCAATCTAATTAATTAAATTGAGTGTATATATATGATAACTGGCATAATGAACTAAATACAAAAAGCTTATTGGTAACCCAATCGAACTCATTTGGTTTAGAAATAGTGCGCGCTCATTTACAGGCGGACTTGCATTGGGACCTAAGGGGCCGCTCCAAAGTTTAAATGTATTTGAACAGCCCCTTACTTTATATACTTGCATAAATATCCTTGCCAAGAAAAATAACCTAATTTCAAGTTTTACTATTCTTTTTTTCCCCAAAATGTGTTGAGCCACGTGCCTCTTAGTTTAAGACTACGCACGGGCCACACGAACTTTTCATCTATATAACAATGTAAGTTTATACTATATGTTAATTGATTTTTATTATTTTATTTATAGATAGAATTTTAGATTTTTTTAATCTTTATTTATTTAATATGATATAATTTATATGATATTTTTTAGAATTTGAAAAAAATCAAAGAATTGTTACTACAAGAGTAAAAATTCAAAAAAATTCCGATAAACAGTAATGTCTAAGTCTTTTATAACGTTTTATAATATTGTATATTATATTTTCTTTCTCTTTCTTATTGATTTATTTGTATTAATTAGATTTAAAATAGAAAATATCCTTAAAAAATTATATTTGAGAAACTTTTTTAAATGGTAAGGTTCAAAGTATTCCCTAGGTTTTATTCCCTTCGCATAATCAAAGTTTATCAAATAAATTGTAAATATTTAAATATCTATGGTGCCCGATCTGTAATAAAATCGTGGATCTGTCACTGCACTCATTTGGTACATTTTTTTTGGTGCAGTTTGGATTTGATATTGGTGAGCTAATAATATCAACCAAAAAAAATTTCCTGTAACAGTACCTAACCATACAGATGCAGGGCTTGTTCAATTAAGGTTCAAACTAATGTGTTATGGTCAAGCTTTATTCGGCTCTGACAAAACAAGCATGAAGGTCTCATATAATATACAAAGATATAATCTGAACCAAAATTGCTTTTACATGGGAACTGGCATAATATAATAAAGACAATTAAGTAGATTGGTTTCTTATTAAACTCATTTAAACCAACCAAAGCTACATTTGTTTTCAAATTTTCTAGTACAGTTTGGATGAGATAGTAAACTAATAAGATCAAATTCAAAATGTTTGGTACACGTTATTCCCAACCATACAGATTTCTTGTTCACCAAACTGATCATTAACTTCTACTTCGGTAGGCCTCAAGCAATATACTTTCTAGCTTTATAAATCCATCGCTAGTCCTCGATCGGTTGCACCACTCAAATCTCAACAAAGCTCTTTTTGCTCGTCCAGCATCTAGTGTTCAAACGAACTCTCTATTTTACCACCTACGAAATGGCCTCAAGCAAGCTCTTCGTCTTCGCTTTCTTTGTTGCTTTGACATTCACGTCCATGGATGTTGGGCTAGCAGCTCGTCATCTACTGCAATTGCCTACAACATTGCCACCATTGCCTTCAATACCAACACTGCCACAGCCAACGCTGCCAACATTGCCCACCGCTCAACCTTCTTTGCCCACATTGCAACCACTTCCTACTAGTACACCTAGCGTTCCTACTCTCCCAAAGGTCACTTTACCACCTCTGCCAGGCTTCCCTTCAATCCCTACCATCCCAATTACAATTCCTTCTATCCCATTCTTTTCTCCACCTCCTTCAAAATAAATGTCCTCCAATGTCTTCCATGGTGGTTTCAGTGTTTGTGTGGCAGTACCAGTCCTTATATAGCAAGGAGGTTTGAATTGCTTGTGAATGGGGGCTATATGAGACTTTAAATTATTTTGTTATAGTTGAATTTGCATTTGGAAGTTTGAAGCACTGATTCTTTATTTGTTATTTTTCTTTTGCCTATATATGTTTGCGAGCAGTATTAGCTTATTATATAGTTTCTACCATATGTTTGTATATGAATGGGATAGTTCCAATTATTATTGATTGTAATGTGAGTATTATTTAAATAAGAGATGGTTTTTAGTTTTCTTTTAGTTCTGAATTTTTGTCCTTAAATTAGAAAAGACTAGATACCATATTTTTGTTATAAGAAAAGAGCTAAACAAGATTCAATAATATAATTAATTTGCCAAAAATTTTAATTAAGCACAATTTAACCTAGCGACCGTACAGGTAAATTGTCTATAATTATCTTGTATATCTAAACAAACAACAAAGGAACCTAGCTACCAAGTAGGTAAATTGTCTATTATTGGCATAAGCACAAACAATTATTTTCAAGAATGTTTGGAGGGAGACTTGACAAATATTTGTTCCATTAGTCCATATCCTTACCATCTTTGGAAACTCTATATTGCTTCTTATTCCACTTGATGTGTTAAAAATTAATTACGCTGTTTAGATTTAGAATTATATATATCTATGGTTAATTATGTACGTCCCTTTAACAAGACGAAGATGAAAAAATGCAATTGAAAGGTTGAACTATACTAAAACCTCGATAAAGTAATACTTTTGGGACTATGAAAAAATATTATGTTATAGAGCTTATTTATTTGCGATAAATGAATAATTTTTAATTTAAAAAGATTTTATGTTTTAATAACTTATAAATGTATTAATTTTTTTTAACCAATAATCATGTTTATGTTATAAATATAGTAGCATTTTACCAAATGTTTCCTTGAAAGAGGTCATTCAAGTAATAGCAACTTTAAATAACTTCTTGCTATAATATGAGAAAAAAATACCGAATAATGTCCATGATTTGTAAAAAAATTAATGATAAGATTGAGTTTTGTTTAGATAGGAAGAAAAAACAAAAAACTTTAAATGCATATTTTGAGCAAGAATATTATAGAGAAACTATAAGTTATCAATAACAAATTATCTTAATTAATATTATAAATTTTCAATGTTTTTTATTTTAGATTTTAATCAGATATTAATTTATATTTCATTTGGACTCTAAAGGATTTGAAAAAAAAAATCATCTTATGTATTTAGTGAGTTTATTAATTTAATACATTAACTAGTTTGAGATTGGAAGATGGGGATTCATTAAGAAGATATCTCTCACTAAAACATATATTATTTATTAATTATTCGTTTCGGTCCATCTTATTATATCCACTCACTCTACAATTCACGCACATATAAACTCCCGTAGCACATGAAAACCAATAAACCAACACAATTACGCACATTACACCCTTTTAATTGATTCCTATAAACAACTCATCCTTTGAAATCCTCCTCTTGTCAATATTTCATCCATGTCCAACTTCCATTTCTTCATCCTTTTTATTATTACCATTATCGGTGATCATTTTGTCTTCACTGGGCTACAATGTTAATTTGGTTAGTGCTCATCACTATGCCAAGTCTTTCTAATTAAGGACCTCCCTATTACCATCTTCTTTTATCTCTAGTCATTCAACTAATAATCCTTGAATTAATATAGTAGTCAAGTGTTTCATCATTGGATTAATTTCATGCTTAATTGGCGATGGACTTGCTCAAGAACTACTGACATTATTGTACTAAATGTGTCTACTTCAATTAGTGTCTTTCTTAATTTTTCGGTGGTATCTAAATTTGTGTTCCCATGGTAGTCGAACAATATTATTTCGATACAAAGATTATATAGTTATAAGATATGTTTAATTGAGGCTCTTATCGATTGTTGATATTTTGTAGTCTATGAATAAAGTTAGCTTGGTTTGTCAACCCTGTCATAAGGCCCTCAAAACTCACTTGAACATGAATGCATAGGAATTTAGTAACTCGATTTTCTATTGTTTTTGTAAGAATCAGAAAGAAATCTAATATCTTCTGATTAATTAAAGATGAATAGTAATAAGGGAGCGCAAAGTACAATTGACTTTACTAATGAAATGAATTAATGGATAAAACAGTAACTAAAAATCCAAAATAAAATGAAAGCATATAAAATAATATTAAAAAAATAAAGAATTTCAAACTAATAATATGAAATGCGGCCATTTGAGAACTTTTACAAGATTAATACAAGTTAATTAACAGTAGTATCAGATTATGCTTCATCGTAAGAGTATGTTTATAAATTTAAAATATTAAATAACAATTTATGTTATCATGCATATATGCTAATAAAATCATCACCAATCAAGAGTTTTCATACTTTTATTTGCACACTTTGGTGCAGGTTATGTGGTGTCAAACTAATTTCGCAACTTTAAGCTTTGTCAATCTCTGACCAAACAAGGCTGGAGGTCATAGATATCCAAATCTACTTAATTAATTAAATTGAGAGTATATCTAAAATAACTGGCATAACGAACTAAAGAAAAGAAGCTGATTGGTACCCTTGTGACTCATTTGGTACATTTTTCTGGTGCAGTTAATTTGGATTTGACATTGTAAGCTAATAATATCAAACTCATAAAGATTTTCTGCTTATTCCAAACCATATACATGGCTTGTTCAAACTAATGTGTTATGGTCAGCTTTATTAGCTGACCCGACAAGCTTGGAAAATCTGAAGGTTATTATTATTATTATCCGATCCAAAATTGCGTGTACATGGCAACTGGCACAATTTAATTAAGGAAGAATAAAAAGCTCATTTTGTATTTTATCAAACTTATTTGAACAAAACAGAGCTACATTTTTTTAACTAATTTACAATTTTTTCTGGTACAGTTTGGATGAGATGGTAACCTAATAAGATCAAATTCAAAATAATTTACTAGTTATTCTCGCCAACCTGATCATTGACCTCTACTTTGGTAGGTTTCTACCTTCTACTACATAAACCCAAAGCTAGTCCCTGGTTTTCATCACTCAAATCTCAACTCTTTTTGTTCCTTCAGCCTCTAGTATCAGAGGAATCTCTTTATTTGAGAACCTAAGAAATGGCCTCAAGGAAGCTCTTCGTGTTCGCTTTCTTTGTTGCATTGGCATTTTCGTCCATGGATGTTGGGCTCGCAGCTCGTCATCTAATGCAATTGCCTACACTGCCACAGCCTATGTTGCCAACATTGCCCACCACTCAACCATACTTGCCCAAATTGCCCCCACTTCCTACTAGCACACCCAACATTCCTACTCTCCCAAAGGTCACTTTACCACCTCTACCAAGCTTCCCTTCAATCCCTACTATCCCAACTGCAATTCCCTCTATCCCTTTCTTCTCTCCACCTCCTTCAAAATAAGAGTCCTTCAACTTTTTCCATTTTGGTTCCACTGCATGCGTGGCATTAGCATTTCTTAATTAGCAAGGAGCTTTGAATTGCATGTCATTGGGGGCTATATGAGACACTCAAGAGTTTTGTTGTAGTCAAATTTATGTAAGCAAGTTTGAACCAGTGTTCTTCATTTGTTAATTTTCATTTGGCTAAGTTTTGCTAGCCGTATGTGTCAGCTCATTAAATAGTATGTTTGTATATGAAATGGGATGGGTTCCATTATTATCGAGTATAATATGAGTATTTATTAAATATTCATTTTGTTTCTTTGTTCTTAATTTTATCCTTAAATGGGAAAGTACTAAATATGATATTTTTATGTTTAATTATAATTGGAACCCCTTTTATTTGCCTAAGATAAAAAATCCTAGACTTCTCATAAATATTCACTCCACCCCTTATTGTTAGACACCTCTTCGTCAAACTGTCAATAAGCGATTGTAGCAAAGTAATTTTTTTCTATTTTGTAATTTTTTCCTTACAAACGAAAATCCATAAAAAATTTTCGTATTTGCTGCCTCTACAAAATAGTTAAAAAGATCTGACTGTACAAATTATTGTTGTAATGACGTGATTCAGTGTGCATCAATTTCATATAACAAAAGCATTACAAAATTGTCAAAAGTTATGATTAATATTAATTCATAATTTGCTGAGTACTCATACATAGTTTCGAATTGCAGTGACAAACTGTTGAGAATATTTATAATAAATTTAAATAATATAAATAAACAACAAGATATTAAAGAAATAATAAAATATGAATTAGATTAATATATTAAATAAATAGAACAAACAAAGAGATAGAGTTAGAAATAAGTGGCCTGAGCATTTGGGAGGCATGTCGAAGGCATTGTCCTAAAGCCAAAGAGTCTTCCCCTCGTGCGAGTCATATCGGTACTCAAAGGCTCCAAGATACAACCCAATGCTCACAGCCTATCTTCTCGATGAGCACGATTACCGGAAGAAAATAACCTGTCTTCATGTGTCGCGGTTGCTCAAAACATAGAAAACTTAGAAAATCTCATATCTATATTAGAACCTTTGAGACTCCTTTATATAGTAGTCTCTTAGCCAAGTCAGTTACAAATTAAATTTCTTGTAACTCCTAAGCCATAATGTTCTTAATAAAAGCATGAACATTACAAATAATAAGTGTCGTAACGTTCATGTTTTATTATACTTGTAACGTATGAAATTAATCTCAAAATAAATTTTGTAACTTATGATGTAAATGTTTGTTTTAAACCTTTTATCTCCAACACAAACAACTAGCTAAATATTATGAAATCGTTGCATTATATCAATCACATGTTACACAACAGCAGTATAAATTAGGGATTGCATATTATGCGTTATGGACGGAGGCTGACCTGGCCGGCGGCTAGGCAGGGCTACAGCGCGACCTAAGTTCTTGAAAAAAAAAATCAAAATTTTTTGAAAGGCAAATTAGTTAATACACTTTTGAAGGATTAAAATAATATACTTCAATCCTTTCAAATTTTACAATAGTCACAAAAATTCTTTTTGTTAGATTTCTTTTAAAAATTGATTGCTGAACATATTCAAAGTCCTCAAAATAATCCACATCTTTGATTCATAATATGATCATATTTAATAAGGAAAGGGGTTCTTCAAGTTAAAGGAAAAGGAGGGAGATGTATATAGAGGAAAGAGGAGAAACAATAGAAGAAATTGAGAGAGAAATAGAATAAAATTGAGGGAGAAGACAATCTTTTTACTAAAAGATGAAAAATCAATGATAACCAAAGTTTGAAAAATAACATAACTAAAGACTCCTATTTATAGAACTTTAAAATATAGTTCTACTAGAAAATAAAATCCCATTAGGAAATAGAATCCTAATCCTAGTTTAACTAGAAAATACCAAAATTAAATCCCAGATAAAATAGTAAACTATTTATTAGGAAAATAATTCAAATTAAGATTACTTATAATTTAGGAAGTCAAAATCCCTAATAATAGTCAAAATTCCTAATTTATTTAAATCCCTAAAATCAAATTGAAATCTCTAATTTATTCCTAATTATAATCTAATTGGTCTTACACCAATTCTCCTCCGCTTGAAAGAACTTGACTCCTGACGAGTTAGCTAGAAAAAAACTCCATCAAAGCATATTAGGTGGATGTCCCAAACGAACAAGGAAACGTCCTAGTATATCATGAACATGGCATAAAGTCTTCAAGAACTTAGATAAAACCATAGGCCCTGCAAACATGAGATAAGAAAGCATTGGAGGCTTGAAATGGGTAAGCACACGAATCTTCCTCTTTAACCATTGAACTAAAACTCAATTCCATAGGCACATGAAGTAAAGAAGCATGCAATTTAAGCTTAGGGATGGGCATAGGTTGAAGAAGTAAAGTTGAAGAGCAATGGTTGCTTGACATTTGGGAAGTGGGCTTAGCAAGCTTTAAAGTGATAGTTGTACCACTATGAGAAAATGTATAGGTTTTATCTCTCCCATGGCTAGTAACATTCATGTCATAAAGCCAAGGTCGTCTAAGAAGAATATGAGCTACATCCATAGGAACAACATCACATCATATATTAGCATGATAAGATCCAAATATTAGAGGAACTAAGCACCTTTCAGTGACATCCAAAGAAGTTTTATCAATCCAAGCTATCTTAAAAGGAAGTGGGTGAGGTTCGGTTGTAAGTTGTAGCCTAAAAATTGCGGATCTAGAAATCACATTCGTAGCACTTCCACTATCAATCACTAACTTACAAACCTTTCCCTTACCAGGAATGAAAGTATGAAAAATATTATTACGTCTCCAATCTTCTTCTTTGGGCATAGTTAAAATATTTCTCACAACATTAACTTGAAATACATCATCATCTAATCCCAAATCTTCATCAGTAGCTTCTAAAGGTTCGAGAACCTCTCCCATAGGTGGTTCATGTATTTCTTCTGGCACTAAAGTGCGATGGGACAATGAGAAGCAATATGACCTTTAGTATGACAATAATGGTGACACACAATTTGGGAATTACTAGGATAAGAATTAAAATTGGCAAATGAGCTTTCCCTATTTGTGTTGGGAAGTCTTGGGTTGGGAAAAAGTGTTTTGAGTTCTCAAAGGATCTTGATGGAAGTGTTTGTGTGAGGGTTTGCCTAGTGTTAGCATATTGAAGAAAATGCTCTACTTCAATGGCTTTGTAGTAGGCTTCATCTAAAGTTGTTGGGGCATGCAAATTAACTAGTTTTTGAATATCAAAGCGGAGCCAATGGATAAACCTAGACTAGTGATGTCATCTTCTTTAGAAATCCCACTCCTAACCATAATATTATTGAACTTATGTAAGTATTCAGTGACACTCAAAAGCCCTTGTTTAATATTAAACATTTGTGAAAGCAATTGGTTTTGTAAGTAGGAGGTAGATACTTTCTATGTAGCCTAGACTTCATGTCATCCCAATTAAGAATTTTTCCTTCACGCTCTACCTCTCGCTCTACAGTCTGCCAATGTTGTTTTGCAAGCCCGACTAACTTAAGTTTAGCAAGACAAATTCGTAACTTGTTCGATATGTTAAACTACCCAAAATATTCCTCTATAGCAGCTGTCCAATCTAAGAATGTATTAGGATCCATCCTACCATCAAATTCAGGGATATTTTGTTTAACATGCTTAGTGATACTCTCATATTTGTCTTTTAAATTCTTATCACCATGCTTAGCATGTTTACAATTACCCTCCTCACTACTTTCAACCTTCTCAAGATCAAAATCTAACTTAGGGATGCTATTTTCACCTATAAGAATTTCTCTTTCTTTGGAGTTCTACTCAAAATCCCTTTATTCTTTTGATCCCTATGCTTAGTAGATGACTCCATTTTAAGATCTTCTTTTGTGAGACAAGAAGCTTGTAAGGCTTTCATGGATTCTAGTAATTTTGTCATTTGAGTGTTTATCCTAGTTTCCATGGTGTCTACCTAGTGTTTGTTGTTTGTATTAGATCAACTAATCGTTGAACTGTCTGAGGTTGAAGAGTATCAAGTTGATAGATTGAAGGTTTAGATGTATCAGGGGTCATCATGATAAGATAAAATTAGGCTAAATTGATGCGAATTACTCAAATAACCACGAAATCAACAATTAGAACAAAAGTCAAAGGGCAAAAAGGTCAAATCAAATTATGTACTGTTTATGAACAGTAACTCCGGTGTGACCAGTGCGCTTTTGTGAACAGTAACTTCGGTGTGAAAAGTGCGCTTCCAAGAACGGTAACTCCGGAATGAATAGTGCACATCTGTGAACAGAGATTCTAGTGTTAATAGTTTCGTCGATGAACAGTGACTGTGGTGTTGTTAGGCTTTGATACCAATTGATAAGGAACATAGTTTTTCAAGTTACAAGAAAAGGAGGGAGATGTAGATAGAGGAAATGGGAGAAACAATAGAAGAAATTAAGAGAGAAGTAGAGTGAAGTTGAGGGAGAAGACAATCTTTTTACTAAAAGATCAAAAAATTAATAACAACCAAATCTGAAAATAACACAATTAAACGCTCCTATATATAGGACCTTAAAATATAGTTGCACTAGGAAATAAAATCGCATTAGGAAATAGAATTCTAATCCTAGTTTAACTATAAAATACCAAAATTAAATCCTAAATAAAATAGTAAATTTTTTATTACGAAAATAACTCAAATTAGGATTATTCTTAATTTAGGAAGTCAAAATCCCTAGTAATAGTCAAAATCCCTAGTTTATTAAACTCCCTAAAATCAAATTGAAATCCCTAATTTTATTTCTTATTATAATCTAATTGGTCCTACATTAATATTTTATTGTAGATATATTAGATTTTATGTTATTACCAGTAGGATATCAACAATATGATCTAATTTAAAAAGTACATGATATCATATACATATATATATATTGACAATTAAAAAACTTCTATAGGTTGGATTTAGGTTGTAATTGGTAGCTAATATATATTAGACATTACAACTAGTTGTTTACTCTCAAATATACATTTTTAAATTTGGTACGATATTTTTATCAAAAAAAAAAAAAATCATTCATGTCATTTAATAAGATAAAAAAAAAGATAAATTATGTTTCACCCAAATTTAATGAGAAGTGTTACTCTTACATACTTTGTACACACTGGTAGAATATGTGTACATGTATAAGGTGTCGACAAAAAACTATGGGTGGGTCTGTGGTTTATGGGGGAAGCAACAAAATTTTACTTACCAACATTGTATAAAAATATAATAGACACATGGGCCCAACAAAGTGGACCATATAAAACAAGTATACCATGTGGTTATGGTACCCACGTTATTAGGATGACCTATCATGTAAATACCTATCCCTACAAGGATAAGCAAATCCTTCATGTATCTCTCTATCCATCATAAGGCACATTGAACAGTAACAAGGTTGCTTGCAATGATAAATAGGGTCAATGGAACTATGTGGCTTGGCGTGTTGGCATTAGCTCCCGTGGTGGAATATGGTGGTGACTTGTGTAAGGTCGATCGTCAGTTAGAAAGCGATGAAAGAGATGAAGTAAAAGATTATAGTATTTAATTATAACCTATTGCACTGTGTACACCATAATGGCTTGATGTGGACCACGTAAATAAGTTTTTGGACCTTTGACGTCATAGGTTTAAGCCACATGAATGGTTGGGATTTTACAAATGTGATTCGTTTGGTGGATAGGATATGAAAATATGGCAATAACTCCACTTTACAACATAGAAACTACTATTGGAAACACACACAACTATCACAAACAGAACACTCTCATACTTCAACTATAATACATATGGTCCACAGGAGTAAGACGACTATCTTTATTTCTCTTCATGTTATATGTGTACATATAAAACAATTGGTTTGGTAGATTTTGGACTTGGTGTAAATCTTGGCAATATGCAAGGTCTATCAAAGAATAAGAACATATGAAAAACATTAGGACATTTCAAATTGTCCTTATAAACGTATAACTTTGTAACTTGAATCTCCTATACTAACCTCCTTGAACTCGCAATACATCATCAACAACTAATACTGCAGGTGCAAGATGAATAAGTTAAATTTAATGTTTATGAAGCCATGAAAATAAACCTCAACAACTGATACATGCTTCAACATTGATGTTATTGATGAACTTGTGTATAGATTTTTTAAGAGAGTGATCCTAAGGACCAATGTGAGGCATGTCTTACCCAATCTAGCACAACCAATTTTGAGAATTCCAAGATAAGTAATTGTGCATACTACTTAGGAGCATCTCCGCCTTATTCGGCTAAAAGGAAGGTAAAAGACATAAAATTAGGGAAAAGCGTCACTCCACACAAGCCTATTCTGGGTTAATCAAGGTATGCTTTTCTCAGCGAGCCGCATGAGAATGCCAAGTTGTACAAAGAATGAACCAAGAAATTGCACGATAAACACATTCTCAAAAGAGATTTTGAAGTTGGCCAAAAAGTGTTGCTTTACCATTCCAAGCTTCGCTTCTTTTTGGGCAAATTAAGATCTCAATGGTCCAGACCGTTCCCAATAATAAAAGTTTTTCCATATGGTGCTGTTGAAATTTCTAATGATTCAAAAAGCACATTCAAAGTCAATGGTCAGCACCTCAATCTCTTTTTAGAAGGAGATTTTAACAAGCAAAAGTTGATCGATGATCCAAAGAAGACCAAATCAAGCTAATGACTATAGACAAGCACTTCTTGGGAGGCAATCCAAGCATTTTTATACACCTCTCTTTTCATTTTTTTAATTTTCTTTTGCAATATTTTGAATTCTTTCGTGTGTTTGTTCTGTTTAAGTCTTTTATGAATTCTAAAGTTGTTCTATTGTGGGTTTCAGTCAAAAGGTTTCCTCCTAACTTTGAACGTCATTCAGAAGAGTTACAAGTTAAATCTCCACCAAATTGCAAAAATTATATTCATAGTTGGCAAAAACTTCAAGTCCTGGCCTCAAATACTCAATCCAGAGCACTTAAATACAATGCACAATTAGACATTCAATTCACAACCTAAAATTTTCAAGCCATAACATTGCAACAAGGCCACAAGTCAGAACCTTCAAGCCATAGCTTCGTTAATCTGAGTTGCAGCTTTAGAAGAAAAAAGAAAAAAGAAAAAATCAGCCATTAATTCAAGCCCTCCACTTTTACCATTATCAACCCACTATCATTTCAATGAAGTGATATTTTCATTACTTTTACTTTTTGGTTTCATTAGGACAATGTAATTTTTAAGTTTGGGGGTGGGAGCATTTTTCGCTGCTTTTTTATGTTTATTTTTTGTTTTTGTGTTTTCTTATGATATTAGGTGTTAGTGTTTGTTAAGTTTTAAAAAAATTATTTTGAGTGTTGAAAAAGCTTACATTTTGTATATGGTGCAATATATTATATTTTGTATCAGCAGGATCCCGCGTTGTTGACGAGCTTAATAGTACTAAGTTATCTGTTGCGCAGGTACCACATCCAATACAAGGTTGCATTTTCACTTACAAGTCCATATCTAACGTAGTCAAAGTGAGATGGACGGTTCATCAGGTAATAATTCACATAGAGGTAATAGTAGTCCAAATCACATTGCTTCACACCTGCCACCCAATTCTAGTGGCATTTGTACATCATGTGTGTAAAAGATAGTACTTAGGTATAAATGCATGTTAAAGTAAATGCATGTTAGAGACTAAGGTGGTGTTTGTTTTAATTACTTAACACTTTTTAGATCTAAATACTTAATAGAATTTAATTTTTATTACTTATTAAGATGTTTGTTTGCTCTTTTAGATATCACTTAAAAAAAGTAGTAAGGAAATATTTAACATCAATGTGACTTTTTTATCCATGTAATAGAAAATGTAAAATATTTATATTATATTTGTTATAATCATTTAGTCAATAAAATTAAACAAAATTATCAATAGTTATATATTTAATATTTATTAACTATATTTTTTAATTATTAAATTTATTATAAATTTTTAATTTAATTTAATTTATTTAAATTTATTCTTTTTTCAGTCATTAACCAAACTTTTTCTTAAATTAATTATTTTAACTAAAATTATCTCATCTTATTTGTTTGTTCATCAATTTCAAATGATTTTTTATCTCTAATTAAAATTTAAAAAATATTTTCTCTCTCCTACGAACCACGCCCCCCCTCTCCCAACCTCTTTTCTTTTTCTACGAAAATTTCTTCCCTCTCCGTCATTTCACCTTTCCTCTCTCTCTCTCTCTCTCTTTCAGCTTTTTGTAAATTAATGCAACAAATAAATAACACTGTAGTTGATGATAATCAGACTTGATTATGACGAGGGTAGTTTAGTTATTTCTTAATTTTTAGACATTAGGAATGAAAAAAGTGATAAAATTTCACTTTTTGTATTCAGATAATTTTATCTAAAAATAAGTGATTAGATTGTAAAACAAACAACCTAAATTTTATGAGCCTCTTAAATCTGAATAGATTTAGATATAAGTGGGTGAAACAAACAGCCCCTAGGTCTAGGAACCATGATAACAATGTTAATGACATCATGGCTGATAAACTTCAACAAATGTTGACTAGTTTGACATTGTTAGGATAGGGTGAATGATTAGTTATTCAAGGCACCAACAAAATGTATATTTTATATAAGCAGCAAAGGTTGTATGTGTGTGTGTGTGTGTGTGTATTGCATTTTGCATTAACTCTCTATCTAGTGACTGTACTTTGTGTATTATCCGTTGTCCCATCCATAGCATCCTTAAGTATATTGGACATTACCCTTAGTATGTTCCAATGATGTGGTGCAAAATTTGGCGATATTTGTTTTGTACATACGTATTGCTAATACAACATGTATATTATAGTCACCATGAGAAACACATGAACAGGACATTCTGGTAACAACTCATACATTGCCATATAATCCATTAGTAACAACACTCTTACCTACTTGGCACCATGAAGCATACATGTCACTCATCTCTACATGAGCAGGTAGAGGTGAACAAGTATGTTACAATAGCAGGCGTGCGAAATAGATAAGATTGAAAGAGAACGAAATTAGACGTATAACTAATTCCCATTATAATTAATCCAAATGATGTGGATACAACTAACAACATACATGGCTAACTCTAGTTGGAAACTACTATAATCTAGTTAATGTAATAGGATTTTAGCATCCCTGTCTAAAGTGAAGTTTGCCATATATGCCATGAATACCTAACCTAACAAAATCACAAATATGATTGATAGAGGAAGCACATCGTATATCTAATACTCGAACTAATTATACTTAATAGTTTGTATGCTTTGATCAGCCACACCATTTGTCAAATGCAAGAATAAGGAGGTGCATCACGGTTTCATACTCACTCAATTTTCTCTTATTTGATAAGATCTCCGTCATAAATTAGACATAGTGAGGCATCTGTTCTAAAGCATCTAGAAGAGGAATGTTAATATGTATTTTTTAAAAGACATCAAGGAACTTAGAAAATTGTTTATCTAGCTAGAAATCTGTTCTAAGGAATCTATAAAAGCAAAGTTAATATGTAATTTTTTAAAGACATCATGGAACTTAGAAAATTGCTTATCTAGCTTACTATTTTGAAGTCTTTAAGGAAAAGGTATAGGAGGAACATAAAGAAGAGGATTAGGATATATATCTGTGTCTAATTTCCATATATATCTACATGTTCCGTGATACACAAAACCATAATTTGATATCACCAAGAGAGTCTTAATTCCTGCACTCAACTAGAAGGATAGAGGAGGTAGATGTTGCTCAAACAAGAGGTATGTAAACTATTGGGGTGAAAAAATCATAAACAATGGAGTACATGGTGCAACTAGCCGGCGGGCACGTGACTGTTGATTTCACAAGAAAAGACTTACAGGATAGGCTTGATGTAGTTTGAAGGATAGAGATTGTAGATAGTGACTTTGAATCCATGATTGTCTACTTGGGAAGAAAGATCAAGATCCTAAGTTTTTCTTTGAGTGCCAAATGAATGACTACAATAAGTTGGCAAAAATGTTATGGTGTCATAGATGGGCATAGGGCAATGAGAAGAGGCATTGAGGTCATAATTCTTGCATGTAGAAATCGTCTACGATGTTGGCATTTAGAGAGAAACACTCAGGTCAACGTGAAGAATACATGTTTCACCTAAGGCCAAACTAACCTAATTGGGTAAGAAAGTTGTATATTAATATGATGTATTAGGCACACACATATTTGCGAGAGATTTCTTTAGGGGAATGAGGAGCACTACAACAAAACTGGCCTTTTATATTGGCCAAAAAATGACATATATCATTATATATGTCGATTTTCGTGCGACATAAAATGACCTGTCACATATTCCTATACATGTCACTTAGTCAAACCGACACAAAATAATATATAATATATGTCATTTAGAAACAGACATGTAAGGAGTAAATATTTGCCATTAATGTGTTGGTTTTCACTAAATATGTGTCCGCTCGTAAGTGACACAAATATAGTGTTAGTCCTCAAACGACACATAATGAATTCACTTGTGTCATTTATGAAGTGACACCGTATAATTTCATTCATCGAGTGACACTCACCGATTAAAATTTAGCATATATGTGTCATTCAGCTGTATGACATAAATATTCTTGTGTCATTTATTGGCCGACATGTATATTTGAAAATATATTAAATATATATATAATACGTGTCGGTTGCCGACACTTATTATATATTTACTATTTTTAGAAATCTGGTTTTATATGTGTATTTATATACAGAAAAGGTCGACTCATGCAAAGACAACAAATTAATAATACAACTCACATATTTAAGCAACACAAACCTTACATTTGTAAGCAAAAAACACAGACCTCAACAAGCAATGTTAACAAATACAAATTAATAACACAATATTAAGTCAGTAAAGCTATAACTACAAATTAACAAGTACTCATAAAAGCCAACACCAAAATCATGCTCATTAAATCATATCCTTAATCAGAAAAAGTCTTAATTATATCTAGCCAAAAATTAAACTGGAAGCCAACTGCGATGCTGTTTCAACACAAAAGCATATTATTCACCTCAAAATTAACTACAACATACCAACGCAAAATTAACCAACAACTACAAACACAAGAGGCAACATAAGGTCCAAATACCAGCAAAGCTAAATGACAAATACTTCAACCATTAGCATTTGAGTTGTGTCAGCAAAACAAACAAACTCTAAATAACTCCATTAGCTACTTGAACCAACCTAACCATTTTCCAGTTTAATAATTTTGCAAAGCACTTTTTTGAAATGTCAATGGTCACAATAATATAATTATATATAAACCTTTGCAATAATTAATAAGGAAAAAATAGAAATAAAAAAGAGTAGCCACGATTAATTTGGTTTTCAAATATGACCAAATAACCTTGTACTTATTCATCAGCAATATTATTGTATTTTCTTTTCTAAAAAAGATTACCATGGAGGTTGGCAGCAAACTTTGAGTAGAAAAGTGATTCTTTGATATATTATAAATAACTCTTATCAATGTAATCAAGCCTTCAAGTATCAAACATGATTGCGATTGCCTAACACCAAAAACCCAAACCATGCAGCCACCTTTAAAACTAGCCAACAAATAGCCCACAAAAATCCATCATAATCATTTGAGAACCTAACCATACAGCCATCACAAAAACTCGTCGAAACTAGCAAACAAACAGGCCTAAAAAAACCCATTTAAGTCACAAAACATCCAACCATACAACCACTACAAAATCCCTTCAAAACCAACTAACAAAGAGCACCCAAAAATCCATCTAAACTACTTTGAAAAGCCTTTGAAACCGATAAACAAACAGCCCCCAAAAACCCATCTAAATCACCCAAAAATAAAAGCAAATATCCAAATAAACAAAACCATGACCAACATTTGAAATCAACAAATCAACAAATAATAATAAAATTAATAATAAATTAAACCATAACAAACATTGCCGCACAAAAAAAGAATTAGAAAAAACACAAAATTAAACATTCATGAAATTTGAAACCCTACCCTAAAAAGTTTTGCACCAAATTAGAGAGAGCGAGTAAAAAAAAAAAAACCTAAAAAGGAGGACACCATGGCCGAATTCGTTGAAAGGAGCAAGGAAATCATTTTTATGTCTTTGCTCTTGTTCTTAGAAGAGAAATTGAGCAAGAAAGCCTTGTTAGAAGATAGATGGAGATAGCCACAAGTCAGCAAAATCACATGTTACAACCCAAAAAAATGCATCACATGGCTTGATCAAGAAAAGTGATAGAAATAAAAGTCTGGCATCACATGGCTTGTACATACCTCTTTTAAATGGAGTTTGACTTTGATAATTCCCTTGATAAATGTGTGTGAATAGCACTTGAATAGGAGCAATATATATTTTAACAATTTTTCATTAAAAAACTATGTTATAAGATACATGCTTAAACAAAAAAAAAATCTAGTAATTAAAGTGGATGAGGAAAATTAAAAAAGAAAAGAAGAAGAAGAAGAAGAAGAAAACAATTAAATAAGTTAGATAGACTATTGACTACTTGGACTAAAGAATTTAATAGTACTTTTGGAAAACAACAAATATATATTATTATAAAAAGGGCCAAAAACTAGCTTACAGGTGGAGGCCATTTAGCATAAGTGACATGGATGAATCTTTCTCTGATTTTCTCTCAAGGCTTAAGATTCCACAACTTTGAATTGCCTAAATTCAAAGCTAACTATTTTAACTTTTAGTAATAATTATAGGATAGGTAGAGATAGACACAGGCCAGCAAAATCAGTCCTCATTTGTAACTTTTAACAACAAGGAAAAACAACAACAAAACAATAAGAATTTGAAAAATCAATGAAGTCAGTAAACTCAATAGCAATAACTTATTTCCAATCATGTCTTTTCTATTTTCTTTTGTTTTTCTGCTTTTCTATTTTTTTTTTTGGTTTGCTATATTATCTTCCCATTTGCAGTAAAATTTTTGTACAATTTTTCTCCAACATATCGATGATTATAATCTCACCACATATTTTCCATGCTCTACAGTCACACATATAATTAGATAATAAGGATCACTTTTAACTAATTGATTATAAAGTAGAAAATTCAAAGGACATATTCATCATCTAATATGCATCAATATATTTCAATCAAATCACAAAAGCCTCCTTATTTCAATTTCAATAGACTTTGACTTCAAAATTCGATAACATAATGTTTATTTATATTGCAGAACTAAAGAAAATAATGAAGTTTTTTTTGTCAATCAAGAAAGGCAAATATTAAAAATAAATATTGTAGAGAGCATATAGATATTTCCTATCTTGCACTTCCAGCACTCATCAGTCCATTTTTCTTTGAACTTTATCTTCCTTCTCTCGCCAAAGGGAATATCATCTATACCCTTCTTTTTGTTTTAAAATTAACCAATTTTGAAAGACACACCAAACAAAAACAAGTAAAATCACTAAAAATGTAATATTATATGAACTATAATTTACAAATGAATATATCTAGAAAATCTTAATATTAAGTATATTTTATAGGAAAAACACCTTCACTTCTGTTGTTGAGAAGCAATTTTGAATGATTTATCAATTGAATATTTAAAAAACACTTGAACAATTTTTTTAATCAAAAGATGCTTTCTAGAAAAGCTCTCCAGATTTTGTTTCTTAATTTTCTAAAATTTTAAATCTATTTAATTCAAAAGCTACAATTCTTCAACAAATCAATAAATTTAAAACATATTACAAAAAAATAAAGATTAATTTTTTTCAATGTAAACAGAAAACCCAAATTACTACTTAAGAGGATATAAAGAACTTGATTTTATGTAAATAATAAATCTTAAAATAGAAGTCCAGAACCTCACTTCCTATTTGCCATCCATTCCCTACATTTTCTCTTCAACCAAACAAACAACCAATAAGATTCAATCGCACTACACTACAATCAACATCCCACAACAACTCCATGCCAAATATTCCAATCGTAATAATAAACTCAATGCACAAGCTGAAACTTAAGCTCAAAGAAAACCTTAATAATTTCAATCGAAATCCATCACCAATAACAACATACAAGAAAGGAAACAAACATACCTAATGAACAATAAAGATCTAAAGATCTGGAGAAAATGAGAGCTATAGCCATAGATTTGGAGAGAAACAATGAGCTACAATGATAGATAAAGAGATAATGAGAGATATACCCATAGATTTAGAGAGAGAAAATGACTTCTTTTGTAGACCCAACTGCAAAGATGCCAGCCACGACCCCTCCTTGTTGAAGTTTCATTGATGACGAATGAGAGAGTTGAATCCTAAGCATGATGACAATGAAGAGATGATGAAGGAGATGGGCTTTCAAAGAAACGATGAAGGGAGATAAGTGATGAGGTGATGAGAAATAGATTTCTAAGGTTTCTAATATTTTTCCTTTTATACTAACTAATACTTGTCACAATTAAAAAATAGTGTCACAAAATTTAACCCTTTTTTGACAAATGTGACACGTATGGGTTTGACTCTATTTGAGGTCTGCATACATGTCATTTTCCTAAGAACCGACATAAAATTAGTGACACAAAAGCCTTGTTTTCTTGTAGTGGAGTACCTAGAGGTGTGAAAGCAATAATACTTACATAAATAATTTTGTGAATTCCAAAATGAAAATTTCGGAGCTTGCATAGCAAGCAGATCAATCGTTAGTACACCAAAGAAATGATAAGGCATATATGATGGTTTTGTTAGTGGAAATAGTAAATCCTTGATGTCAATGCATCTATAAAGGTTTAAGGAACAAACTGCAATGTTGTATACGACGGCCATGTTCAAGAAGGTTTGCAGAGAAATCAACGAAGAAAGTATTTAGTACACATTTGGAAGAAATTCAGATGACTGTAGGACCTTACATAAGATAAAAATTCCAAGGCGGGGGAACAACTTGGATTTTTTCATACCTATCTTTGAATACATGATTGAGTGCTCGTTCAAGTTACTAGATAGTTTAAGGATTCTATGTAGTCATGCATTTTTAGTTACCAAATGTGAAGAACTCGAAAAGATCCTACCACATATGATTATGTCCTGATGGACCAAGTCAACAAAGTTACAAACTGAGTGGGGAAGAGGGTGTGTAAATCTAGGATGTGGAGGCTCAAAGGAGGGAGCTAAGGAGCTTTATCATCAGCCTACAAAATGTTGTGTCATTATGCATCAAAAAGTTTTGTCAGATATAAGGAACTAATAAAAGAAATATTACGTCTAACATTATGGGTTCAAGGCCTGACCGATGATGATCCACTAGTGTTTCAATCTCAGGGATTGAGAGCCAATAAGGTGGTGACAAAAATTTTGAACTCGCAACAGTAAAAAGGAGATGGGCATGACGGCCAGGGAAAGTGGAAGAATTATATAAGCATAGGAAGTGCAGGAAATGTAAAAATGTGTGACACGAGAGGCCAACACATATATTATTGGTTTAACCAACAACTCAGGTACGTACTCTATAGGGCCAAAATCGATAGACATTGGTTTTGGTCAAATATGTATGCTAACAATGGATGTTGCTGATCGGCCAATAAATATAAATTCTTCGTCAACTGCAAATGATATTCCCTATAGAGGTGATGCTTAAACAAGTATGGGTAGTAATGATTTTAGTTTCCAATAAGGCTATTGTTCAGGATATCCCAAATAGCAGGACATCAAAAGTGCTAACATGTATATAAAATGGTAGCGTTCAATGTAGAGAATATAGATATCACCTGATGTATAATTGGTATGTGGCTACAAATTAAAAGGTTGTAATATGACAATACATGCGATTAATTGACGACAAATATAGGTATAATCTAGTTGATGGTTTGCATTAATTTTTATGTTTGCTTCATATGCTATGGGTCCACAATACACAATCGTATTGTTAATATGTGTGCCTTCTACCTTATTCATTAAGCAATAGCTTATTACACAGTGGTACTATAGTGCATGACAATAATTACGAGATTTTATTAATTGCTTAAAACATTTGGTGGGGGTGTAAGTAATAACTGTTAATAGGATACCTAGCTAAATTGTTTGTTTGAATTCATAACTATCAAAACATTACAATCATATTCCATGACATACAAAATGTGTATTTCGATGGATACATTCTCATTACTAGACTTGAATTCGTTAAAGTCAAGTAACATATGCAAAATTTTGCATGTAATGATTCATTATTACATTGTACATACTGCATGGATTTTGTTCATTCTTACATGATAGATTAAACCATTGATAGACATATGTGGGGTAATAAGTGTGCTACCTTTGGAGCTAAACACTATTAATCGAAATGGTGACACACATCGAAGATTCCAGTACTGGTTTTGTTCTTTACCTGTGCAGGTTATGTTACATGGGTTGGGTGCAATAGAATGTCATAATGAAGTTATTGTAAGAATCTCCACTATGTTACTAGTAATACAGTAATTGCGATCCTGGTGGTATTGTTAGAGTTTTGGCTCTTTATCCATTTGTATGTGTGTTCAAGGATCCCACATGGGGTGGGAGTCATTGTGTTAGAGAGGCTTGGGCTTATAAATTAAAGTCAAGTCTTCTCATTTAAGTGTCCCAATTGAAATTCTCCTTCACCCCCTATATTTATAAGGTCTCAATATAAGCCCTCATAGTTTAAGGGCCTTTTCATTAAGGACCTTAAAGTTTATAATATTTGTTTTTTCTCCTTATTTTTGGGTATTTGTAGTATTATCCGATTGTTTGGATAATTACAGTTTGACCTAACTATTCGAGTAATTACAATTTGACCCAATAGTTGTGGTATTTGTGTTGTGGCTCAAAAGTTTATAATTCTCTTTGAAGATAGTGAAAGGTTTGTTCAGCGGCGCCCGAGGAGGTAGGTAACAATACCGAACCTCGTTAAATCTTGGTGTTCTTTCTATTTTGAATTATTGGTTGATTGGTGATTGGTTACCTTTTTAGCTTCTATTATATTCAATTATCTGGCATAGTTTGTGGTTGTGTATTTGGTTGTTTTGATGGTATCGCTTCTACATTGCGCAACAATTGGTATCAGAGCCTAAGGTTTTAAGTAGTGAGTGACTATTTCATTGAAGCACTTACTACTATTCTGGGCTGTTGAATTTGGATTGCTAGTTATTAAATATAATAGTTTGTTTGGAGCTTGGTTATTGGTGATTTGTGTATCGACCTTCTTTGTGAGAGGCAATGATGGCATCATCATCAACTGTACCGAAGAAGACAATGACTGTGAAAAATACAAAAATAGATGTTGAAAAATTTGATGGTCGAAATAGTTTTGGCTTATGGCAGAGTGAGGTGTTGGACGGGTTGTATTAGCTAGATTTGGATATTCTTCTGGAAGAAACAAAACGAGAAGATATCAGTGCAAGAGACTGGAACAGGCTGAATATAAAAGCTTGTGGGTTGATTTGCTCTTGTTTGTGTAGAGAATAGAAGTATCTGATCACAAAAGAGACATCTGCAAGCAAACTATGGAAGGTGCTAGAAAACAAATATATGAAGAAAAGTAATGAGAGTCGACTGTATCTATTAAAGAGATTGTTCCGTCTTCAATTAAAACCAGGTACGAGCATCAGTTCTCATATTGATGAGTTTAATAAGTTAATTGCTGATTTGTTAAACTTAGATGAAACCTTCAAAGATGAACGTAAGGCTATGTTATTGATTGGCTCACTTTCGGATGAATTAGATCATTCGTGTATTACTCTTCTCCATGGGAAAGATATACTGTCTTTTGAAGAAGTTTGTTCTACTTTGTTGAATTATGAAATTCGTAAGAAAGACCAAAGAGAACATAGGGATGAGCCAGTAGATGCATTGACAATGAGAGGGCGTAGTCAAAGTAGGAAACCAAGAAAAAGGAGAAAATCTTGGTCGAGGGGTAGATTAGGAAAAGATAAGTGTGCCTTTTGTCATGAGAAAGTGTATTGGAAGAAAGATTGTCCAAAGTTGAAAAAGAAGGATAAGGGCAAGGCTATTTCTAATGCATGTGTTGTTGAGCGTGAGGATGATAGTGATTCAGATATATGTCTAGTTGGTCACCCATCCACTTATGGTTCTGATGAGTAGATTATGGATTCGGGTTGTACTTATCATATGTGTCCACATAGAGAATGGTTCTTTTAGTTTGAAGATCTTGATGGTGGAATTGTGTATATGGGCAATGATGATATTTGCCATACTATTAGGATAGGTTCCATCCGATTAATAAATCATGATGGACTGACTAGAGTTCTGATAGATATTCGGTATGTACCGAAGTTGAAAAAGAATCTCATCTCTTTGGGAGCCTTGGAATCTAAAGGCTGTGCGATATCTATTCAAAATGGTATTCTGAGGGTCATTTCAAGTACTCTTGTGGTATTGAAAGGCACTAAGAGGAACAACATGTATTACTATAATGGTAGTATAATTATTGGATCAACGGCTATGGTTTATGATAATGATATAGATTCAAAGATCAATAGACTATGGCATATGCGTTTGGGACATGCAGGTGAGAAAGCCTTATTCAGTTTAGTGAAACAAGGCTTATTGAAAGGTGCAAAATCCCTACAAGCTGGATTTTTGTTAGCATTGTGTTCGGGGAAAGCATAAGAGAGTGAAATTTGGCACCGCTATTCATAATACCAAGGGTATTCTTGATTATATTCACTCAAATGTGTGAGGACCTACTAAAACCCCATCTATGGGAGGCAGGCACTACTTTGTTACTTTTGTTGATGACTTTTCCAGAAGAACTTGGGTGTACTAGTTGAAATCAAAAGATGATGTACTTAGTGCTTTCCTTAAATAGAAAAAGATGATTGAGACACAAACTGGTAAGAAGATCAAGCATATCAGGATAGAAAATAATGGTAAGTGTTGCAGTGATCAGTTTTTGAAATTGTGTCAAGATGAAGGTATTGTACATCATTTTACTGTTAGAGGTACACCTCAGCAGAATAGGGTGGCAGAACGCATGAACCGGACATTACTGGAGAAATTTTGGTGTATGTTATCAAATGTTGGGTTAGGCAAAGAATTTTAGGCTGAGGCTATGACTTATGCGTGTTATCTCATTAATCGTCTACCTTCAGCTTTTATTCGTGATAGAACTTCATTAGAGGTATGGTCTAGACAACCTGTTTTTGATTATGATTCTTTACATATTTTTGGTTCCACTGTATATTACTATGTGAAAGAATCTAAGCTGGATCCTAGAGCCAAGAAAGCGATTTTCTTGGGGTTTGCTTCAGGAGTAAAAGGATATCGTCTTTGGTGACTAAGTTCGAGGAAGATTGTATCCAGCCAAGATGTGACATTTGATGAGTCTTCAGTGTTGAAGAAATCAGAAAATCAGACAAAGGTGAATGGTACTCCACAGCAGGTGGAGCATACTCAGCAGTAGGTGGAGTTTGAAACGATAACATTAAACTCAGTTAGATCTGTTGAGATAGATGATGTTACTCCTGTGACAGAGGAGGACTTGAGAGATGATGGAGAGGGTTCTACTCAGGAACCTCAATAGCAACAAGAATCTATTGTAATTAATAGGCCAAGACGTGAGATTCGCAGACTTGCTCGATTTCCTGATATGGTGGCCTATGCACTACCAATTGTAAATGATGATGTTCTTTCCACTTATAAAGAGGTAGTTAGATGTTCTGAAGTTGATTAGTGGAAGATAGCTATGAGCAAAGAGATGCAATCTCTTCAGAAGAATGAAACTTGGGAGCTAGCTCAACTATCGAAGGGTAAAAAAGTAATTGGGTGCAAATGGGTATATACAAAGAAAGATGGATTTCCTGACAAGAATGACATCCACTACAAGGCAAGGTTGGTGGCTAAAGGCTATGCTCAGAGGGAAGGAATTGACTACAATGAGGTATTTTCTTCAGTTGTGAAACATTCTTGCATTAGAATTTTGTTGGCCTTGGTAGCTCAGATGAATATGGAACTAGTTCAACTTGATGTAAAAATTGCATTTTTACATGGTGACTTGGAAGAGGAAATCTATATGACTCAGCCAGAGGGATTCAAAGTTGCTGGTAAGAACAATTTGGTGTGCAAACTGAAAAGATCACTTTATGGTTTGAAGTAATCTCCGAGGTAGTGGTACAAGCGATTTGATCAGTTTATGATGGGTCAGAGGTACACAAGAAGCAAATTTGATAATTGTGTGTATTTTCAGAGGCTACATCATGGTTCTTTCATTTATCTACTCTTGTATATTAATGATATGTTGATAGCTTTGACGAATATCGAAGAAATTAAGAAGTTGAAGACTCAGTTGAATCGAGAGTTTGAGATGAAAGATTTAGGTAAAGCTAAAAAGATTCTAGGTATGGAGAGTAGTAGAGATAGAGGGAGAAGAAAGATTTGTTTGACTCATAAGCAGTATTTGAAGAAGGTACTATAGCGGTTTGGCATTACAGAGCAGTCAAAACGTGTAAGTACCCCACTTGCTCCTCGTATGAAACTCAGTACATCTTTATCTCCTTGTACAGATGAGGAACGAGAGTATATGTCTTGAGTTTCATATGCTAATGCAGTTGGTAGCTTGACGTATGCTATGGCATGTACAATACCTGAAATTTCACATGCAGTTAGAGTTGTAAGCAATATGCTATTGGTTATGTTGATTTTAATTATGCTGGTGATTTGGATAAACGTCGGTCGACAATCAGTTATGTGTTTACTCTTGCAAGAGCACCAGTGAGTTGGAAGTCTACTTTACAGTCTATGGTGGCTTTGTCTACTACAGAGGCAAAGTATATGGCAATGACAGAGGCTGTGAAGGAAGCTATTTGGTTATAAAGATTGCTGGATGAATTGGGAATTAGGTAGAAGAAGATCACTCTTTATTCTGACAATTAGAGTGATATCCACTTAGCGAAGAATCCAGTGTTCCATGTTTGTACAAAGCATATTGATGTTCGGTATCATTTTATGCGAGAGATTGTTGATGGAGGAAGAATCTTACTTCAGAAGATTGAGACTGTCGAGAAGCCCATAGATATGTTGACTAAGGTTGTGAAAACGATCAAGTTTAGTCATTGTTTGAACTTGATCAACATTATGCGAGTTTGACTGCGCCATTGGACGCATTTGGAGGCGTTGCAATTGATAGAGAATATAGAAAAAAGAAGAGCTTTATGGTGGATTGGCTAAATTGCCAAGGTGGAGAATTGTTGGAGTTTTGGCTCTTTAGCCATTTGTATGTGTGTGCAAGGATCCCACACCATGTGGGAGTCATTATGTTGGAGAGGTTTGGGCTTATAAATTAAAGCAGAGTCTTCTCATTTAAGTGTCCAAATTGAATTTTTCCTTTACCCCCCCATATTTGTGAGGTCTTAATATAAGACCGCACAGTTTAAGGGCCTTTTTATTAAGGACCTTAAAGTTTATAATATTTATTTTTTTCCTTATTTTTGGGTATTTATAGCATTATCCAATTATTTGGGTAATTACAGTTTGACCCAACTATTTGGGTAATTGCAGTTTGGCCCAATAGTTGTGGTATTTGTTTTGTGGTACAAAAGTTTGTAATTCTCTTTGAAGATAGTGAAATGTTTGTTCAGCGGCGCCCGAGGACGTAGATAACAATACCGAACCTCGTTAAATCTTGATGTTCTTTCTATTGTGAATATTGGTTACCTCTTTAGCTTCTATTATATTCAATTATCTGACATAGTTTGTGGTTCTGCATTTGGTTGTTTTAATAGTATCGCTTTCGCATTGTGCAACAATGTAAACATCATATGGGTAGCTCTAGTATACTTTTGCTTAGTACTGTTAAACATGAAGCCTATTGCTATTGGTGTTGGCTTCCAATAAGTGCACCAATAACAAACAAAATACTTTTCACACCTTTTTTTCTAAATGTACTCATTATTTTTAAATTGTAATAGTTAATCTTTCATCCAAAAATAAGAAAGAGATTATAAATAACTTCATAAAATGAATAGAATCCGATTGCTTATTATTGTATTTAATCAGAAATTACTAACAAATAAAAAATTATTCACAAACTATATGACTTGTCAATAAAATAATTTTTTTAATAAATGGTTTGTTTCATTAATTTTTAATAAAAATTTGTGTTTTAACTATATTTTGCTTGTAATAAACATTAATATATTAATTTTAGGCAGATTATATAGTTTTAAAATTTTTCATATGTTTTAGAAAAAATTTTAGCTTTTTTAAAAAATTTACTATCGGCTGTACATAGAAAAGGATTGTGGAGAGAGCTTACGGGGGTTCATATAGCCTCACCCATATTTTTATCATAAGATTTGAACCATAATCAAGAATATGTTTAATTTCCAAACAAACCACAATGGAGCCTAGTTGTCTATAATTACCTTGAATATCCAAATAAATCACAATGGAATCTGGCTACCATGCGTGTCAATTGTCTAATTGACTTTAACATTTGCATAAACAATTATTTTGAAGAATATTGCATTAAAACTTTAACGAATATTAGTTCCATTAGTTCGCCACCTTAACACCTTTCGAAGCTCTTAATTAACTGTTTCTTACTCCCTTCATAGTTCAAATATTAGTTAAGCTGTTTAAATCAAGAAAATTATATACGTCTTTGGTTGATAATAGTTTCCATTTTTGTCAAAATGTATACTGAGGTAAATTAATTTAGTTGAGAGGTTAAACTAATTAACAAGATTTCTCACTAACCCAACCTTAATATAACTTTGGTTATGTGTATTGTTTGTTAGATCATTTGTTTTGGTCTAATCTACTCATCCAACATTATTATACCTACATACTCTCGAATTCCTACATCTATGAAAGCCCATAACACAATTAAATTTCCTCCCTTTTTACTAACTAGTGTAAATTAACAATAACTTATTCTTGAAGCCTTCTTGTCAATATTTTCAACCATGTCATATCTACATATACCTGTATTTATATACCATTTCTGCTAATCATTTTTTCTTCAATGAACAACATTACCAAAGATACCTAAGCCTTAATTGCCATAGTTGCCATCGTCACCCAGGTTTGAATTGCCACCTATGCTTCACATCCCAAAACCAAAATTACCTGAGCTACATAAGATTTTTTAATTGCCATGTTTACCACATCTACTTGATGTCTTTTGCTTAACCTACATTGCCCACAATGTCAAGTCTTCCTAATGAGCTCCTTTTTTCTTCCTTCATCCCTACTCATCCAGCTAAAAATCCTTGAACTACTAAATGTTGTAATATAATAGTTACCTCTTGTTTCGTTACTAGGTTTCATGATCGGCAATTGAATTTGTTCATGAAGAACTAACTGATTGGCATTGCCATTTGTACGTCTTGTTTAATTTTTATGGTGTTGCCTAAACTTTTGTTCCACGAGATTCGCGTATATTTTTCGTTCTATAGAAAGATTACGTATCAATGATGCATATGTTTGCATATGTTTGCTTTAGTATATTGATTGAGTTAAAGCTTGGCTGTTGACATTGCCATAAATTAAGCTCTCAAAAAACTCAAATTAACATACATTCATATGAATTAAGTAACACAATTTTCTTTTTTTGTTAAATCAGAAAGAAATATAATTTAGTTTCCTATTTATTAAAACTGGATAAGTAAAAAATACAAAGGAGCACTACATACAATAAACTTTTCCAATGATGGGTAAAACACAAGGAACTAGAAATCCGAAAAGAAAATTCAAAGCATATAATTATACAAAAAATACAAAAAATCTTGAATAATAATTTCAAATTAATAATATATTATGTATATTTTATTTAAAGTTATTTAATAGATTACATTTATAGAAATCTACATTTGACATTTTCACCAAACTGCCTATAGACCTTTATACAAGTGAGGACCTCAATTTTCTAAAATTCTAATTTGCCCCTGAACTTTCTCTAACAATGTTAAAATTAACTAAGGGCAAAAAGGGTAATCATGTTGATATTAATTAAAATAGAGACCAGTAAATACTGTGATTAAGCCAATTAAACTAATAAATATTAATTAAAAATTAAATTAAATATTTAATTATAATTAAACTTATTTAAAAGAAATCTAATCAAAATCCCTAACCATTGCTACACCACTCTACTTGGATCTAACTGCCGGCAACTTCAACACTGTATACAACTTGGTACAATAGTAGTTACAACACCATCAATGAACACAAACCATTGAACCTAATAACCTCAACCAACGCCATAGTCATTCCCTAACATCTACCATTGTAAGAGCAACCTCAACATCAACAAAGCCAACAAGGCCAATCACCCTTTCTGCAATGCACCTCAACAGGATCACCACCCAAATAACCTAGCAACTGCCACACAAAATAACCAAATTTGTAGCACCACCTAGCAGCATCACTCCCCAAACAACCTAACAACACCACAAAAGGATTCAAAATCCAAAAACAAAAATCAAAATCAATGAAAAGAAAGAAAACTAAAAAAATTCCATCTTCACCAATGCTACCCCTTCACCATTGTTTCACCAACATTGCCGAAACCCTTCATTGCTTCACCAACACTACCCCTTCACAATTGCTTCACCATTGCCATAACCCTTCACCATTACAACCCCTTATGAACGACACAACCATTGTAGTAACTAGCAAGCAACCACACAAAAAATCAATCAAGCAAGCAATAACTCATTGAATACCTAGCAAGCAACAAGCACTACCACAAATAATTAATTTAGAAAACTACCTGTCATTGGGGCTTCCATCCTATTCTAAGTGCTTGCGACCTTGGCATTGCTTATCTAAGCTCCATTCAAAAGAGGGTCATACGAGTTAAGTCACAGAGACCAGACCTGGAGAAATGATGGAGTCGCCACTCGGGTAATTAAGCACAAGAAAAATTGGATGATGGTTGCCAATCCCTTGCTTATGTGGACCTAACTACTTATCATTCCTTCAGAGACAAGTTATGAAAGTTAGGTACACGTTACACCTGCTAGGACGTTAATCCAGCCTCTACTAAGGTTTACTGAGTTCTAGGTTCTAAGTTACTAATGCTATCCTATCTTGATCCTAAGTTTTATTATGCACACAACCATATTTTATCTTTTTATTAATTACATGTGAAGTATCAATAGTTTATAAACATAGAAAGAGGAAGGAGAATCGATTTCATTTCTGTCAAACATGAGGGAAGCGATAGAGCATTACAATCATTTCAAATAATTTTGCAATAAAATAAATACTATTGTAAACTAAAGGAGTTTCAAGTTAACCCTTCATCATCAAATAAAGGCATTAGCAATGACAAGTATGATAAGGCATAATTAAAATTAACATTGATCTAAACATGATATCACTAATCATCAATTGACTTCACTAAACATGCATAATTGACATCTAAACATTATACAATTAATCACTAATTACCCACTAATAATGTGACTAACAAGTAATTAACTATTAATTATCTGCCAGTCATGTATAACTAATGACTAATTAACTACCAAACATACACAGTTAAACTACTAATTAACTACCACTAATCATAAACTAAACATGGCAATTAACTACTAACTAACTACTGCTAATCCTAAACATGGCATAATTAAATTACTATTAATTAAACTACTCCTAAGCTAAGCATGACATAATTATCTACTAATTATACCTAAACTAAACATGGCAAATTTTAAACTAAAGAGGAGGCCCTCAGAAAACTTATCAAATTTCAAATTTAATTAGAAGCTGATTTTTGACTAGCATTGGCATTCTACAGTAATCCAAGGAACACCAAAAGAACAATGAAAATATTTGTAATGAGAGAAAATTTTGAAAATATTCAAAATTTCTCAAAAATATTAGTTTTCAAGTATTTTGTTTCACCCAAAACTACTTGCCTAGAATCGAGATCAGCGTTCCCTTATATAGGCTCTCAAGTGGTCACAAAATGGGCTCTTTTCCTGACATGGGACTATAGCTACAGGTGCGCGCCTATAATGCTAAAGGCCCGCGCCTCTACTAGAGGTGCTGGTAAGGTTTCTAGATCCTTCTAAGGCGTGAACCCTAGAGGCACTCGCCACTAATGATTACAGGCACTCGTGTGCCGCCTCTAATGACTAGAGGCATGCACCTATAGTTTTAAAGGTGCAAACCCTAGCCTATAGGTGCCAACCCTATTTATAGATTCTGACACTGATGGTTCGCGTATGCATCGGGCATACTTGATTCTTAGGGTCTTGACTACTCCCTATCGATACCATAATTGTCCTAAGCCTACTTGGCAATCTACCCACTCTTGGTGTTAATTCTCATTGTCCTTGCAAGCTAGAAAGGACTTTTAATTGATGTCTCTCGCTGTCATCACCGGGCCTCCAAAATCATAAGCAAAAATCCAATGCTTTCAATACCCATTGAAATTAATGTACCCAATTAGAAAGAATACCCAAAAACCACCATCAAAAGAAAGAATAGAGAATACTTGGAGACCAACAATTTAGCCACCAATCTCACATCGGCACCGCTATAAAAATACTCAAAAACCACCATAACCAGCCACCAGTCTCACCCCCACACCACCAAAAATACCTAAAAACCACACAATCTAAATGATGAACACTTAAATGTGTATGATTAATAAGAGTTTAATCCATTATTTTGCATTGATAGTATCATTAAATTCCTCAACTTAAGCATATTTGTAGTCTTCGCATTTTTTGAATTAACTTTATCTTAATTTTGGTTTTTGTTACAGATTCGGGTAAAATGGGCATAACTTTCTATTTATAGATCAGAATGCTTCAAATCTAGATTTTTTGGAAAGCTAATTAAATTATCTACAAGATAGTATTTCATAGGAATCATCAAACTCGGGCTCTTAGTGGACCAAACATGGGCTTGAAGTGAACCCATCTGTAGTTTTAGCATAGCCTGATCATGCCTCCGTATTTTGATCATATCTATTGATATATGTATCCAAATCATATGAACCAAGATGTTCTAGAAAGGTGAGAGAAATATCTACAACTTTCATGAAGACATATGTTCAAAATTCTAAACAATTTGGTGCCAAAATCAGTGGTCAAAGTCGGTGCACATGATGATCCAAATTGTCAACAAGATATTTTACAATTGTCCCTTTGTAATTTGACAAGTTTGTCCTTGAATGTATCTATAAATAGAGGTGCCTTGTGACCCATTAGAGCATCTTAGCCTTGGCTGGGATCATTTATTATTGTGTTTTCTCTTGTGTTTTTTTATCTTAATATTATTAATAAATATTCTTTTTCTTGCAATTTGTTTTTTTTTTGTTTTATAATTTCTTGCTAAATTCTTTTTCTAAGGTGAAAGGGTGAAACTCTTGATATGAGAATAAGGATTTTATAATCCTTTGATATGTGTTTAATAATCATAATCTTTTGTTATTTGTTTTATATGTTTTATATTTATTTTTTCAATAAATATTGACACCACTCGTAAAGTGGAGGTCTGGATCCATTGTAGACAATCCTTTGCACATCAAATGCTTGGATCCTTTATAGATGTCGTATGATTCTTCCTTACTAACACAAGTCTAGTTAGGAACCTTGATTTGTTGTAGACATATGGTGATTGGCACATTGGATGCTTGAACCCATTTACAAGAAGTGGTATAAATATTGATAACGAAACAAATATAATTCATATAACTAAAATGGGCTTAAATGACATACCTTCTGATTGGAATCTCCTTGATGTGTGGATTCCAATTGAGTTATAAATGGGTTACTTATCCTTATTTGATATCTCAAGGGCAGATCCCCTAACCTTAGCTTTCATTATTATTCTGTTAATTTCTCTTACTTGCATTTTAATTATTCTATTTATTGTTTATGAACTTGTTCTTTTATTTGCTATGGTAGGTTTTACCTCCTAATTTCCATGGATGGTTTTACCATCTTTTGTTTTTATTCTACATTTGAATGGTCGGTAGTACCGCTTACCATCTTTACTTATATTTGTCTTGCCATTTCTTTGAATTATTCATATCATATTTGCTTATCTTATAGTTTGTACCGCTAAATCCCCTTCCTCATGGATTAACCTTGGTCTCATCAGGTTTATTACTTTGACACTCCTATACTTGTGAGATAATCCTTTTTCGGATGTGTCACTAAACCACCCAATTTCACCCTTGCACCATCACAAAAAAAAAAAAAAAAACAAAGACCGCCTCAATTCAGCCATCAACTTCACCTTTATAGCACCACAAAAAAAAATTTAGAAAAAAGGGGAATGGAGGTGGAGGAAGTTATGCTAAGAAGGGAATAGCAGGTAAAGGATGTATTGAATAGCAGAGAATGCAAATGAGAGGCCTTGAGAGAGTGGGACACCATGGACAATGAAGAGAGGAATGAAACGGTAAAAAAAATGACATGTGGGCAGTAGCATCAAGGAAGAGGAGGGCGGCAGTGATAGAGATGCCAGAAACGACACTTTGGGAATTGATGAGGTGTTGTGGTTTAGACACGACGATGAAAATGTTGGACTTCATGGGTTGGTTGGGCATGAAAGAGCTAAAGTGAAGGCTGTTGGGGATGTAAAGAGATGTAAAGAGAAGTGAGTGTTAGCCCTAAGGCTACATGATAATTTTGATGATAACAATACACATTGATTAATTGAGATTTACTAACATGTTTATTTATGTGCAAGAGTAAGATCATTGAAATAATTTTAAAATCAAGAAGAGGCTTATTAAAATGAAGTGTTGAAGCTAAGGAGAAGACTACATGTTAAAGGCACCAAAGTTTAAGACAAGGATTGACTCAAGGAATGTGACACATGAGCAATGTTCAATCAATTGGTCATATATATCTCTAAAAATATCCAAATGACGTGATTCTTGAGCGTTTGGAAATTTTACTCAATTTATAACATTTCATATGTTTTAATGAAATTCAAATTTCAAGTGCAAGGTTGTCCAAATCATCATGCAAGTTGAAAGACAAATGGAAGCAGCTGACATGAGTACCGAATACTCCTTTGGACATATCTTGAGCTAGAAAAATCAAAATGACTTGATTCTGTGGCATTAGAAAGATGACTTAATCAAGAACATTTCATATGTTTTGAAAAAATTCAAATTTCAAACAGAAGGCCGACATAATTGACATGCAATTCGGTGGACTGACACAAAGAAGAAAAATCAACTCACATGAGCACCGAATGGTGTTTTGGCCATATCTTAAGATAGAGATATCCAAATGCTTTGATTCTTAATGTTTTGGAAAGATTATTCAAATATACAGATCTTTCATGTTTTGAAGAAATTCAAATTTCAAACGGAAGGCTGACAGAATTATCATTCAATTTGGTGGACTGACACAAGAAAGAAAAATCAAGTCACATGAGCACCGAATGGTGTTTTGGCCATATCTTGATTTACAGATATCCAAATGACTTGATTCTCGATGCGTTGGAAAGCTTATTCAAATGTCAAAATCTTTTATGTTTTGCAGATTTTCAAATTTCAAACGGAACATTGACAAAAATGGCAGACAAAATTACGGTTTTTATGGTGGGCAGAAAATTTGGAGTTG